>JAWWEQ010010713.1:0-42144 GCA_035583055.1 Torymus tubicola | reverse complement strand
CTCAAACCCGGCTTGACGAGTGATTAATCCGAGTCTTACCGATCGAACCACCGGTACAGACCTCTACCTTATAGGTTTGGCGAATCTCTCAAGCGAAACCCGTAGTGGAATCGGCCTTTCGGTACTCATGCACTCAGCACAATCACTGTACTTAGTCGATCCGATCCACAGATCAGGTGCATACGGGAGTTTCAGCCACCAACCCCGGGCACCAGTTTCGCTCTTCGCCATCGAAAAAATCCAGAAAACATTTTTGCAAAAATGTCTCCGCAAAATTTTACGATGACGGTGAATCCAACGTGAGCCCTAAGCGATGTTTGTTTTGGAAAGCAAACACCTTGCTGCCTGAGCCCAACACCGCTCTTATATGTTAATATAATAATATTTTTATATATTTATTTATTATGTTAGATGTTAACTATAACAATATTTTTTTCTCAGTGTATACATGTAAGATCAGAAGAAACGGGACAGGACACGATACTGTACTAATCAATTCAAAACACATGTTTATGAGCAGGTTAAATATTTTTTGATGCTTCAAAAACAAGTAAGAAATAAACAAAGTGACTTATGTCGTTATGCCGGGACGTCTTAAATTATTTACATTTTATTAAGAAAGGGAACAATAAATTACAAAATTAGCAATTGTTTAACGAATTCGTATTACTTAATCAAGAATATTCCTATTTTCGTAACGTTTATATTGAATTACGACCATTTGGCATAGTGTACATGTCAAACAATGCGGACGATTTGTAAAAGAAGTGGATCAATACACTAGAATTTTGAAAGATCTTGAAATTTTATTTAGTTATTGTGTATGTTTTATGAAATTAGTTATATTTAATTAGATTAGAAAAAAGTGGAGTTATGTATAGTTACGCCTCGGAGCCATACACGCGAGCAAGTCGAGAAGTTTAAAGAGGCTCCGCGTGGCCTCCCTTTTGTTTCGGTAGACCAGTATAGTATATAACGCGTCGGTATTGCGCCGTGGCTTCCTTTTGTTCCTCTTGCGCGCTTCTCTCTCTCTCTCACTTTGAATATCACTTCCGCACGCGCGGCGAATATTCTATGTGATAAAGCGAGGAAAAGTGTACGGGGATGTATATGGGCCAGTGCGCGCTGAAAAGCTCAGGCGAGAGAGAAGTATTGTGAGCACAGCAGGTGTGAATGGGAGATGATTCAGAGACGCGCGCATTCGCGCGGCTTTATTGTAGAGAGGTGAACGCGCGACGCACTGAATGCGAATAAACTTGTCCGCAGACCCGAAAGCGTTATATAATGCGTTTATTTTCGGTGGTAATGAAATTCCCTGGTAATTGACTTTGAAAAGGTTTTTCGAAATTCTCGTCGATGCCAGGAAGCGGCCGGTATGTATATTTTTGCGTTTCGGGTTATCGGGCTTCGTGCTCGCGTAAAAGGTCTATAAATGGGTTTAAAAGTTGCAAAGGAAACGACGGGAATAAAATTATTTTATTACGTATAGGTCGAGTTTGCAGCATCGCGTGCGTTACGCTACGTTCAGTACGAATTCGAAATAAATTTCTGTTATCGTTGCATAAAACTGCTATTACGGAAAATGTATTTTATAAATATTTACATACGATTCGAAAGATTTGCTTTAAATAGTGAGAGATTCGCGACAATGAATTATGTTTTATGTAATCGTTCTATGGATTTTTGAAGAAGTAATGAAATTTATATTTGAATCTGAAAAGACTATAGTTTCTTAAAAATAACTATGTTACAAAATGTTATATTATTCTATTGAAGTAATAAATCTTACAATGTAATTATTTATTTGAAACTAAAAACTAGTTTTATTTTACATAAAAGTGAAAATAAAAAGTGAACAATAATTAGCTAAATCCGGCTGATGTATTTTATGAGTGGTATTACTTATAACCATATAAAACTATTATGAATACGTGCATGAAATTTGATTAGAGTTGAATATTACAGATCAGAGGAGAAAGAGTTTTTTAAATTACAGCGGGTCAAGGTCGATCATGTAGAATCAGTTTTTAACGATAGAGGAAAATAATAGGAATCGTGATTTAGGATAATACTGTAACTACTATTGTCATAATATACAAAAGAAATTAGATATCTTCTAGAATACCTACAAATATGAGATGCCATAAACTAGCTTATTTTATATATCAGTATGCACTATTCGCTAAGAATATATTGGAAAAGTTAATTATTTATTTTCTTATTCTCTTGTGGACTTTGAAAATTAAATTTTATTAAAAAAATGTAAACTACTTTCAATTATTATTTATTCGAGTTGAATTATGTAAAAATAACTGCACATATATAAATACAGTATAATTTTAATTTTACATTTTGTTATAATCATTGTACCGAAAAATCGTGAGGTTATTCTTTAAACTGCGTTCAATAAAATTACAGGTATCTTTTATCTGATGATGACATCATCCACGTAACATTTTTCGCATTGAAATGTCATGCTTACAAGACTTTCAAACTTTTACACGGCTTTTTTATGGCTTGACGTCATAAGAAGTACTCCCGGCACATACATCAGCGTGTATTATAACAGCACATTGTATGGTGAGAAAAAGAACACATCTCAGAAAATCAGAAAAAATAATGAATTGTTGAAATAGCGAAGACGCTTTTTTAAGTAAAAAATGAAACGTAAATAACGCATAAAAATGTTATTGTATATAAAACCACATAATTATTAGCTGTGATCGAAACATAATCGGCAATTATAAAAAGCATAAAAGTTCATTGAGTATTGAAACTACCACCGTCAGCATAAAGCTATAAGAATAAACTGCTCAGAAAAGAAACGAGAATATAGGAAGAAAAAAAAATAGGTCAGCGATTAAGTGGATACAGACCCTCATAATCAGACGCATATCGCTGAGAAATCGCACAGCAGCAGTATTTTCCTCATCTCATCGTCGCTCTTAAAACTACTTAATTTACAGGCTCTCTCGCGATATTTACCCGCATCGCAGGAGATACGAAACCCGCACTGTTCTCGGACTGCACAAAGCTTACAACTAGAGCTAACTAGACGAGCGAATTCGTGGTTCTCGCTGAGCTTCGACGCTGAGCTCTTTATATATTTTGCTTGCTTTCGTATCGTGTTTACAAGTGTAATCTATTCCCATTCTAATACGCTTTAATTCGGATTTACAGAGGGACCGCTGCGCGTGCGCACTTGCCTTATCCGTCCGCTCGATCTCGTTTTTTCTCCCAATTGCCTCATTAAACTACAACCGAAAGAGAGAGGGGAAGAGAAGTAGAGGGCAGTTTACATTTTAATCAGGGCTCGCTAGCGTCATAAATTATTTAATCGAGTAGTGCACGATAGAATGTTAATTTAACCGGCGTGCGCGCAGTCTGCAGCAATCCTTGCTGAAATTCGGATTTCGCAAATAAACTTGCCTAGGCTGAAAATGGACGAAGAAAGCCGTTTTTCTCCTCCTCCCTCCAGCTCCAGCTGCTTTTTTTTTCTTCCCGCGTGTAAGCGCGCGCGCGCGATGTCGTAAATTATACGTACGCGCGCGTGCGCATGTGGAGAAGGAAAAGAAGGACAGCAACCCGGGGAATCCGTTAGCCCGGACGCCTGACAAAGTACGAGTGAATTGAACTCTCACACGCGCGTACATATATACGCAAAAAGAGTCTGGCGCTCGCGGTGAAAAATAGGTTTGCCGGTGATTTAGTACGGTACACTGTGCGCTTTCAGCGTTACTCTATGCATGTCTGTGTCTGCGTGTGAGATTCTGTCGTCGATAAAAGATTATGCACTGCTGCATAAATCTGTCCCTTGTATGTCACATCCAGATATGCAAATAAATATTTGAGAAGTTGCGTGCAGCTTTTGAATTGACTAGATTTTCCCGGATCGCGCGTGTATCCGTATGTGTACACATTCAATGGCATTGGAGTTTCTCCGTTGGGTTGTCGTAAATGCGAAGCGATTGTTAAAAAAATTAGATGTTTTATGGCTTTCCTTGAAAGTACATTTCATAATAGGAAGGATGACTGATGTAGCGTCGAGTCATTGATGTTGAATATAAGTCTAATCGTTTTCGTAAAGATTATGTAGTAATTCCGTATATGCTATCGGTGTGCATTAACACGAATTACGTATTTTAACCTTTACTTTCGAGTGGAACACTTAATAGTGAGTAATGAGAGATCATTTTTTTAAAGGTCTAAAAGCATATGATATGATAAAATTTAGTGCATGAATCATTCGTTTCTCAATTGAATGGAATATTTTTTTTTGTTATTGTTATTTATGAATTCTTCTACTTTAGTTTATGTAATGCAGATGAACAGTCAAAATAAAGTGACTTAAATATTAGCATAAAATAAGTAACTATATGCTGATTTCTATTTAATAATCGTAGTCAAAAGCGATGCAAGGATTATAATATAAAACGAAATATCTCGGTAACATCATTATGACGAAACGCAGATAACCCCGCCACCATATCAGATGGTACATTATTTAAATTACTTTATCTGTATAAAGCAGTGTGTCCCCAGCGACGTCTATCCGATTCATCGGGTTCGACTTTTCAATCAATTTTTTACGAACAACAAATCACCGCTGCACGACGCCAACTTTCCAACGAAGCCATCCAGCCGGGAATGACAAACGAATAAAATCGCCGTCGCATAATAACTCACGGGCGCGCGGCTCGGGATAATCGAACCTCGAAAAAAATGGAGCGTAACTCTCTCGGTGACTTAACGCGCGCGCGCATGACATCACGTTTGCGTCCGCGGTAAAGTGAATCGAGCACTTTTGATCCATCTGACGCCGAGGTTTACTCACCGATATATATCTCAGCAACAAACAGACTTGGGATATCTTGTGCACAAAGCGCGTCGCGTGCTTGGAATTCGAATGGGCTGTCGCGAAGATTATAGGAGACGCAGGTGTCGAAATGCTTGGCTGTGCGAGCGTAACGCGGCAAGGAAGACACATATGTGCGTTCCTGGTAGTTAATAGAGAACATCGCGTGCGCGCATAGTTGTGGACTAATTGAGTTTGGTGTAATGGATATAGAGATTTCACGGGCTGAAATTCATATGGAAATTTAGGATCCCTGCAAGTAAATTGTTTAATTTCCGGTTAGAAGACAGCTGGATTTAACGCACATGTACGTATAATATTTTCTAATATGGATGTGCCTTTGTAATTATTTGCTGTGAAATCGGTTACCGCGAGAGGTTTGTCATGTCGAAAAATGAATGACGGAAACGATTAATAAAAGTAGAGAGTCGTACGATCATTACTTCAGTTAGTGTAAGGAGAGATTTTTGGCAACGGCTTGATGACTGGGGATTCCTTTCAACGTTCATTCTCGCCTCGTCATGGATTTCATTTCTTTTTCTATCATTTTTTTTATCAGCACTCATACCAAATCAAGATATAAATATCACATAAATGGACCGGTATCGATAAATTAAGGGAATAAATTAGTGAAAAAAATGTCGCAAGAAATTTTTATTAGTGAAAGTGTTATAAATTATGTATAAAAATAAATATAAATATACTAAATGATTTATCATAGAATAAAAAGTAATTTTTGAATAAATTCATAACTACCGTATATTAAGTAAAAACAGATTATTTCTTTCGCCCATAAAAATGCCTTGTATCATTTTATTTGAAATTATAAGTATGATAATGATCATAATTTTGGAAAAAAGTTTTATCGTGTGCAAGGGAGTAACTGATTTATTGCGTCATTGACACAATTTGTTTTTTTTTACTATTAAAATATAATCGCCATTTACGAAAACAATATTTATTTCATAATTTAAATTATACGTGAATTATCGACATAATTTTGGAAATGCCATAAAACCTTTCACTCATTGATCAACGCGAATTGTTATAAAGTTAATTTAATACACTTCTACGTACACTTGAACTACGAAATCTCCGTGTAAGCAAAGATCAAACCGAATGGACCTTCTTCTTCGGCGCGCTCTCGATAAGTACCGATAGCAATCATTCGGAACAGACAAATAACCATTTCGTTGATCGCACTCTCAACGGCTACCGTATCGCTCACCGCGAATCGCCCTAGCCACACGCGTCCGCTCTGTACTTGCATCAGCAGCGCGTCCCGCCTTTAATCGCCCGTCGTTTCCCGAAATCCCTCATACGTACTTTGCGTCCTCCTCCTTTATATACGCCCACGCCTACGATATTCGCGTATAGGTGACAGTTACGAGCACGCGCTGTTCCGGCTGGATTTGCGCGAATATATTATACGTTATTACGAGCGCGCGTGCGCGCGTGTTTGGTGTACCTATATCGCTCAACGCCGCCAAGAGAAGCCGGAGAGAAATACGCGTGCAGCTGCCGCGAAACTATTAAGGAGCGCGCGCGAGAATTTCGCTCAGGAAATCGAGTAACTTGTTACAGGGGGAGAGAGAAATAGGCTGGGGAGAATGTTAGTGGAGCTCAACTGCTTTTGGGAAAGGACGAAGTTGATCTTGAGCGTTTATGGTGGCTGAAGAGCTGCGCCCGAGAATGTCCAAGATATGCGTGAAGATGATCGACGGGGGTTGAGGTATTTTTTTTATGCTTTGTCATTTTCGGTTTATGATGATTTTAATGATTTATGTTATTTTTTCGCTCGTTATTTAAAAGTCATTGATATTATGTAACAAAATATATTTCAAAAGAATATTTCGTTAATGATATGTTCCAAAATTTTTCGATTTGACGTTTGTTATTTAAAAATAATTAATTTTGTGGTGAATTGAGATGTGTGAAAGCAGTATTTCATGAATTTTCATGAATTTTTATGAAATACTTTTTTCACACATTTCAATTCACTACATATCTTTAATGAAATACTCTTTTATTTTATAAATTATATTAATTATACAAAATACTATTTCTATACTGACATTGCATAAAGTTCTCTTCTTTAATTTTATGAGGTGTTAAATAAAAAAATAGATAGAATTCAAATATTGCCAGACGTGAATTTGCTCCGTTTTTATGGTCTTTTATTAATTATACCGAATATTCGTTTTTTACAATAAAATGTTTTTTATGCTTTAAACAGGCAAACAGGTTTTAAAAGGTAAACCATGAAAATTTCGCCTTACTTTTAAATGGCTTGGTTATGCTTTTCACATTGCTTTAAAAATTCATATTAATTTATGCACTGAAAAGTGATGAGAAATTCATAATCAATAATTTTAATATTTTTTACTTAACTGATTGATTAGTTGCAGTAATTAAATTAAAAAATCATTTATCATCATAATTTGTCGTTTAATAAATTCGTATGCAAGGAGGTGGTTCAATGTTGAACGTTAGAATCTAATTTAAATTAACAAATTAGTCTAATTAGTACACGTGGAGCAGGTATATAGTTTGCTACTTTGGTTAAGTAGAATAAGTCTAGTATGGTAAGACGCGAACCAGTTCGGCACGTTATTGGTCTTGCGAAGTTCACCAAATATTCGAATTAGACAAAATATTGCCTATTGTTGAAATTACGAAAGGTTTCGTATTTATAAACACACATTTGCATACAAAAGTGCAATGAAAAATACGATAATAAATGAGAAACTTTTTTACACACCATTACAATGTATAACGTAATAAGCACTAATGTTCTTCACAATTATAAACCTAGTTCAATCTCAGTAGCATCCTTATGCATAATACATTATTCTTAATATTATGAAAACATTGAAAAAAAAACGAAAAAAAAGGTAAGAAAAGATGTACGCTAAAAAGAACTGAAAACACTTTCCGCAACCGCCTGTACGTCTCTCGCATACGACGCTCATTACTTCAGTCCGTGAGCGCCTAAAGTAGCACACTTCCAAGTTTTTCGGTTACGTAGATGGAAAAACGGCGCGCGAGCGCAGTGCCAGCCACCCGGGTACAATCGTGTTTTCACACCGAAGAGAAAGAGAGAGAGAGGATCTCGCGTACACGTGGGACAAAGGCGAGCGGCGCGAAAGAGTTCCGCGCGTTCTTATACATATACATACTCGCGGCAAGCAAAGCCACCTCTGAATTCGCTAGAAAAATAAATATAAGCGTACTCGGTTATGTTTTGCTTTTCGAGAACCGATCGTGAAATCGCAAGTATATATTTCTACACGATTATGTTATGAGAGTTTATATACACTTGCTACAGCTCTCACGGTTATTTCATTGTGTCGATCAGAGTTCCAGTTCTGCGATTCATGAGGTCAGTCCCAGCGTGATTTTTTTTTACGTGATTGTAAATTAAACGGTTCAAGGATGCAGCATGCCAGCGGTGAATGAAGTCTAATGAAATTTGCCTATTGCAACATCAAAGCAATATAAACTCTTACAGTAGACATTCGAACCAGCTGGTGAAAGAAAAACAATATATATATATAGTGCCGCTCAAAAGTTCGATAACGCTATGAAAAAAAAACAGCGTGCGCAAAATATAGCGGTATCTTGGCAAAGAAATGTGGTAGAAAAATTCTAAAATAAGAATCTTAAACAAAAATTTCGAAATAATACATTTGAAAGCACTTAAAAGGAGCTTTCATTTACTTTTTTAAATTTGTTTACGATTATTATTTGCGAAATTATAGAGTTCTTAAGTTGATGATCTAACTTGTAAAGCTGTTCAAAAGTTAGATGACACTTTGAATTCACGTTTGGCAAAAAAATGTGATAGATTATTATGTTAAACAATTAATTTATGTATAATAAAAAACTGTGAAAAATATATTTGATAAAACTTTGAAAAAGCTTTTATTTAAATTTTTTAATGGAAAAATCAATATCTATTTAAACAAGCACGCATAGATAACTTAAAACGCTCTGAAAACATAAACTATTATTTTATACGTAAAAGAAATAACATATTGTAATTATAAATAGATAAATACATTTCTTCTTAGTAGAATAAAGAATACAAAATAATTATAATATTTTCTTTAAACAATTTTTGCAACAAAAGATCCACTCTTGACTTTGATAAGAACTTCACAAATTCTAGGCATGCGCGTTGTTAGTTTATTGAATAGATTCCAATCAATAATGCTCCAACACTTTAATAAACAAAATAAATAAAATTTTGTGATAATTGATTTTGATGGATACTTGACAAGTACTTGAAAAAACTTTTTTATAATTTTCCAACAACATATCCTTTCTAAAGTACAGCAGTTTTTTCCAAACGTGAATTGAAAATGTTATCGAACTTTTGAACGGCTTTACAAGTTAGATTACCAACGTTAAAACCCTATAACTTCACATAAAATAATAGTAAAAAAAAGTTTAAAAAGGTAAACGACAGTTCTTTAAATACTTATAAATATATTTTAAGATTCTTTTAAAGATGCTTTTATTAGAATTTTTCTACCACATTTCTTTAGCAGGATATATCTATTTTTTCTACACCCTGGGTTTTCTTATAGTATCATCGAATTTTTGAACGACACTGTATATACACAGCGAGGTGTGTCACACACATATATATATATATACTTTTATACGAAGCAGTGATTTCGATAATGAGAAATTAAGCGACAGCGTCGGAGCAAGAAGTCCAAATGGAGAAATCAATTTGCGAACGGTCTCGATGGAGAAACAGCGCAACGTGCGCGAATAGGAAAACAACGTGACAGTGGCTGCAATTATATTGCGCGCCGGCGTATACATAATAAGTACAGTTTTCGCGCTCCAGTTTTTCAGTGCAACACTGCTATTGCTGCTGCTGCTGCTGCTGCTGTTCCTTTTATATTCCCACGAGATCGCGCGTGCGCGACGGTGCGGTAGATTGATTTAAGATGTAAACAGAGTCGATCGACAGGCCGGCTATCCACGTTCACGGCGAAGAAATTACTTTTATTTGCTGGCCATTTCGTACATTGTGTGCGTTAAACGTTTAACAGTTCTTGAATAATTGTTTTCATTGACCCGCCCCCCCTTCTCTCTTTCTCGGTTGCGGAATATATAATTAATTTCGTATTGTTTTATGGTAACAAAAGTCTAATGCAAACCGTAATTGAAAATTTTTCTGATTGCCTTAGTATTGACGGAGAAAATATATAGGTGTGTTTTCCTAGCTCTTTTCCCCACGATTGAATTTCGTTTGATTATTTACAAATGGGCTTAGGGCTCGAATTTCTGACCGCTACCAATTTGCGGTTTCAATTACATAATTTACAGATCGAGAAACCTTATATTTTATTTATGACACTCTTCAAATTCCAACTGGATTGATAAAGCAGTATTTCGTTTTACTATGATTTCTTTAATTATCAAAATTAACAAATAACTATTTTTTATTTCCAGTATAAAAATGATGTTACATTTTTTCGTGATACGATATAATGATATTTTGAAATGTACGCTAATATTGTGTATGAAAACATGAAAAAACACGTCTACGTTTACAAGCATGTTTATATTTTCGTATAGACACCGAACCGCACAGAAGCCAGAATATGGGAAAAAAAAGTTTACTTTAGAAAAGAGAATATACCGAGCGAACGCTCCAACCAGTAACAAAAATATCACTGTTTTCCACGACCAAAAAAGGTAAAAATAAAATGAAAAGACTCACGTTTCAGCTGTTGCGGCTCCTTCCAAAGGCTCCTCTTTTTATGAAAAAAAAAATTTTGTCTTTGCAAAGGCTCCTCCCCAACTCATCCAGGTTGAAATCTCGAGTGCGCGCGGCAACCTGCGTATATTTTAGATATACGATGTGTGTGTGTATGTATATACAACTACTGTGTATACCACGCGCGCGTGCGGATGCGCGATCTCTCTCTCTCTCTTTCTCTCCTTCGACTCTCCTCGCAGCGGTTCCCTCGCGGTCTGCGCGACCAGCAGCAGCCGACTAGGCTCGTTATACGTTCTCCATCGGGCTTGTAATATTCGACAATCGCAGGAGCGAGCGAGCGCGAGCAAGCGCTCCTCCACCACCTCTCTTTCTCTTTCTCTCCTAGAGACGCCGTCGTTGCCGCCGCCGCAGCAGTCGAGCGGGCCCTTTTTCTTTCGCGAGCGCGCTGCACAGAGAGAGAGAGCGAATAACGAGCTATAAGGTATAGGTGTATGACGCTTCCTTTCTATAAGTACGCTGCCGCGGGAGCGCACGTGTGTATATGTGTGTGAACTGGATGTGTATGGCGCGAGGAGGTGACGGAGAGATTGTTTTCGCGGAGCGAGGAGAGCTCGCCTGCCTCTGTGGATCTTGTCTTTGTGGGTTTTTTAGGAAGTCTCGGAAGAAGGATGGTTTTTAGGCATGATGATATGTTTTCTAGAAACAGTAGTATCTATATCAAGAAAATTTTAACCATTTTGTATTGATGAAATGATAAATTCAAAAAAGTTATGTAATAATATTAAAAGTATTAATAAAGTTATTTGACATGTTCTTTTACTTAACACTGAATAAATTATCGCCGAGATTAGGTTTGCGTGGCTAAGTAGAAATAGTTGGGCGCTGCAAGACAGACATACTATCTCTATTTAATTTAATAGTCTTTTTGGTCCAAAAATAAAGTTATTAAGTTTTGTAATAGAATCAAAATATGAAGGATGACGCACATAATAATGGAACAATTTTCTACGTTACAAGTGTCGTAATGAAATGTACTTTCAGTTGCATCTTTTCACTTAAATTCAATTATAGTACGCGTTTAAAGCATTTATTAAATGCCAGCTCCAGTAGCAATTCGGTGAGAATTTTCGAGTGTGAACTTACTTTTTCGGGACCTTGAAGTGAAGAATAATTATACCTTTCCTTCATCGAAGCAATGAAAGAATTTAAAACTTGCTTTCTGTCTGATGATACATCGTATTTCGTTTAAAAAGGTGCGAACAATCTTTTGCCAACATCATTTAGTATCGTCTCGAATATATTTCATACCATTTTCTATGACATTTCTGGAACTAATGAAACCTTGATAAAAATGTTTTGATATTTCTTTCTTTTTAATTATCCTTTAAAAATAATGTATAGTCATATAGAAGCATTAACAATTGACGATTTGATTGGTAGATTTTATTATTTTTTAATGTCTGAGATGAAAGGTGTGAACTATAGTATTTAAAAATAATAATGACAATTCAAAATTGAATAAAAAAATTAATTTTTTGTTTATAATAATTGACGATCATACAGGCAATTTTGATCTTAATCATAGCTATATATAGTTAATAATAAAAGATCTAACAGTACTATGTCCAGTCCACATTTTTCGTATTGTAAGTATTTGTAAAAACTGTCACGAACAATCTTTCCAACTTCCAAGACGCAGAACTACCGAAAAAAAAAACCAGACAATGTAGCTTAAAAATAAACGTATCGTCTCTTCCGCGCCCAGCCTCTACTTGGCAAAAAACATAGCGCGAGTGTTCCGTTATAACGATTCGCGCACGAGATCCATATCCTATCACGCGCTTGAATTTCAACGCTCCGGCGCGAAGAGTGACGCACTCGTGTGGTGAACCGCAAAGATGTAAGCGCGCGCGCATAACTGTATTGCGCGCATGAGGCGTCGAGCAAATTTTCACGAGGAGATTGCGCTCGCTCACGCGCACAGTGATGCATCGCCCCCAATGGAAAAATCGTTTCGCGCGGGTCGGGTGGTCGATGTGTGTGCGCGCGCGCGAAAAGTGCACAGGCCACGTCTCCCTTCTAGCGTAAAAACGTGTGTATATATATATATATATATAAGTATTGGATTCGGCTGGCTGGATGTTATAATTCGACCTCGATCGATTGGAGGGAAAGAGAGTGAGGAAGAGAGAGAGAGGGAGAGGAAAAGAGGTAATTTACGATGTTGCCGCAGTGGTGGTTGCGGTGCTGCTACTGTGCGATTTATGATACGATTATATTTTTTAAGCGTTTGCAAAATGCATAGTATTTACAGATGTGAATTTTTCTCCGCGATTTACTACGCCGGCTGGTATTTGTTTTAATATTTTGACTGATCGAAAAATTTGCTGAAAAATGGATTGTAAATTATCTTTCTATTTTGAATGTTGTAAAATTTATATCGTGGTATAAGTGTAATGAAATGCATACAAGAATGAAATATCAAACTGCATTTAAAACAAATAATTTGTTGATTGCAAAACAGTCAATATATATATATATATGATAAGAAAATATTTGTCTAATAGTATTTCTAAATTGTAAGCTTTCCTGCTATTGCATTATTATCATTTTACTTGATACCTGCATTGTTTTCCATCACTGATAAAACCGCAATCGTGTGCTACAAATTTCTGAAAAAGTTTCCACAGAAATGGCAGATAAATGATGAAAGTCTCTCGTCGTGTTTCTTCATGTCCCGACGAAACATCACACTACATTTTTCTCAAAACGCAATTGTGTAAAATCAGGCTACTGGCATCAACACACGTTATATCCGAGCCGAGAGGAAATTCAGCAGTCAATTAAACTTTTGACAAACGATGGAAATTTACATAAGAAAGCGTGTGGAAAGTTCTCTGTCCCTCAGTTTTTCCGGACGTTGTTACATCTATAAATGACACCTTTTTTCCCGTTTTATAAAATCTCGTGTGTGCACACATATACATATCCACGCAGAAGCAGGTGTAGAGTTACCGGCCGTTTCCTCGATCGTGTGCTGCTTTCGTGCACGATGAAAAAGTGAGATCCGACGCGCTCGCGCGCTCACGTGTACACAAGCACATGCACACGCGGAGGCGGGCATGAAAAAGAGCAATTCCGTGAAAATGGGATGCAAACGAAGCGTGTAGGGGGATGCAAACAGATGACATCAGCAGGCACACGTGAAGAAGGAGAAAACGCGGAAAAAGGGAAAAGAGAGAAGTTGCAAATGATTCGTTCGTACCGGCCGTTGGACGACGATGTTAACGTGTATAATATATCTACCGTTGCGGCTAATCCGCGGTGTAACAGTAAACGTGGAAAAACGCGCGGGCGATCGCGTCTGTAAAGCACACGGACGTGCGAGTATTTCGATGTGTGGTGCGCGGTGTGCCACACCAGCGTCACGTTCACGCGCCCGCAACAGCGGCAGTCAGATCAAACACCTTTTTTTCGTTGGGACTTCACTATGTACTTATATCCCTCTTTGCCTTTTATGTGGTTTTCAATAGTTTGCTTGCCTACTCTTTTAGATTTAATTGAGAGCAAATGTGTGCATCAGATATAAAAGACTCCTGATAAATAATAAAGACAGATACTGCAGCAGCTATATATATGTGCGTACGCAGTCAATCAAATTATAGTTCATTTCATTAACGCTGTGTACCCATTCTTTTAATGATAAATTTGTTTTGCGTATGCGTGCTGTTAATTAATAATATATATTTGATTAAATTTACAGATAGATGTCGATACATGACCTTATTATTCTTTTTTTCTTTTAAATTGATTGTAATATAAAAATAAGTAATGATATTCATGATTTTCGTATGTATGTATGAACATTAATTTATAAAAATAAAGTAAATATTTTACTAAAAGAAATATCTTGGTTAAAACTTGATATTAATTAACCTCACAAATCAGCTAATTACTCTTTACCAGTTAAGAGCGCATTCATTGCAATAGCGTGACACGATATGCTCAGCCGTCCATACAAAGTTCTCGAACTATTTCAGATAGAAACTTTGTATTCAGCATAAAAGCAACATATTTCGAATAGTTTCTGGTAAGTATGCTAGAACAATAATTTTCGTGAATTAATTGGAGTAACGTCCAAAGTAATTTGAATGTCATCCGATTGTCATATATTAAGAGTTCGGATAGTGACTTAGATTATGCTTAATGGGGCATTTCAAATCATTTAATAGAATTGTCGTGTACACGTTTCAATGCAATTCCGTTTCCATTATGTAGACGTACTTGTAATATATAAAAAGCTTCCTCTTTATTCTTTTATATTAAATTCAATACGCATATTCTTTATCAAAATTCAAATGATTACATCTCACATATTTTAATATAAAAGTCATATTCATTTACTTTTTTAAACAAAACAAAACGGTTCTTTTGCGTGAGTTTTTATTTTAAATTTTACGACAACAGTATAAAAAAATAAGCTATCTATCGCAGATTGTAATAAAAAATCATCATTATTCATTCAACTACCATTATATATTAATTGCACAATTTTATGCTTTTTCAGATACTTTTGTGCAATTTCAAGTTGCATAAAAACAGTAAATACCTTCATTTTGAACAAATAAAAATTTCATGTCAAGTAAGTATATACTATGTACAGCAGAGTTTGAATAAAACAAGAAGACAAACAAGGTAGACATGTATAAATACCGACGAATGCTTAATCATGCGCGTATTTCATGCCAGTAAAATTTTTTCCAGGAACCTGAATAATTACTAAAGGTTGGTAGTTATACAGTCGCTAAACTATTATCCGACAACTGCTGCTCCCACCGTAAAATGGACCATATTACACACAGCTGCGCCAATCGCGTTAATATTCTACAGTGTATATACGCACGCGACTGCGAAAATCCTCGATAGAAGAAAAGAGAAAAAAAAATGACATCAGTCCGCTAATGACACTGGCGCGCGCGGTTGTACACAAGGCGAAACACGATTCGCAATTCAGCGCGACCTAAAAAGCATTTTAATATTAGTCCACTTCGGAAAGACGATGACTCTGGTTATGACGAACCAAGGTTATAGGCGGCGGAAGGGGACAGAGGCTGTAATTGCTATCGAACTGGGGCGCGTCGAAATATAGGAGGATGCACGCGGCCGCGTGATCGCCCTCGGCTAGTCCTTTGTGCATCTATCATAAGCACGCAGAAATGAGACAAAATGGCAATATAGTAAACGTGGCTCTCTTCCTCTGGCCTCCGGCGTAGCCAGCCGACCGCGTCGACGCGACTTTCGACCTCTCGGCCTATTTTTATTTCACCTGCCCGCGCATAGCGGCTACTTCATTGTTATTGCCCACCAAAAACGTAATACAAGCATGCGTATGTACTGGGAGCATCGATTGCTGATTCTCTTTTGATGTTTATGCTATGTAAGCTCATGGGAGCGTTGCGCGTTTATTTTCTTCGTGTGTATATAGGATATTATACTACGTGTAGATGCGTGCAGAGGACATTTACATGATTATAATCGCGCGCGCTCAACAGGTGGAAATTGTTGAGCAGAGCGGATCAAAGGAGCGATAATTCCATTTCTAACAGTCGCTAGAAAGATTTTCTTTTTTTAACGCGATACTATCACATGGGAGATGGGAGATATGCTATACTGAAATGAATACTTTACTGTTCAATTGAGTGTAGTGTGACTTGCTCATTTTCATTGATTCGATCCTGATTGAGGAGATGTTAATTTATTAGTTTATTTGTATTCGTTTCCTGTTGAGTGCTCCAATAATTAAAGTTTTACGAAAAATTTATCAAATTTGAAGTCCTTGGATATAAGTGACACTAACTGTTAATTATTATGAACGGAATACATTAAAGTTTTTTGTATTAATAACGATTTTTAGATAATTCATTAATATTTTTTTGCTTCTCTAGAAAAATAATTAAATATTAAAGTACAAATCATGAGTCCATTAAAAAGACTGGCAAAGGTAAATTAATGTAAATTAATGAGCAAAAAAAGTCACAAGTAGCTAATTCAATGTACAAATATAAAAAAGCCTAATAGTGTAAAAAAACAAACATTTATTTAATGTTAAGTTACACAATGAATGTATCTTCAATTGTAACGTAATCTAACATTAAGAACACGTTGTATAATTGAAAATTAACAAAGTAATTGTATGTGTTTATCCAAATGTGTGATAACTGTATTTTTCTTTCTTACGTATTAGCGCGTAATTACATTCTTTTGATTCTACAAGCACAACTAATGGAAAAAAGACACAAATAAAAAGTGATGGAATACACTAACGCTTGGCTTCTTCAGTTTTTTTGTGCGTGTCGAAACTTATAGTACCTTATTACCTGATTATCTGAATTATGATGTAAGTAATGTCCGTAGAAGGATTCCACAGCCGGATTTTTACTTATATCCCCACGATAATTGAATCTTATGTGAGTTATGATATTTAATTCATCAAAAACAGCGATTATACTATCCGTGTTGAAAGAAACTTAAATTCGACATTTTTATCGAGTGCGATCGCGCGAGCGAACCCGAAAACTGGAACGTCGCATAACGACGGGGGAAGGGGAAGCGTTCTTATGTAACATTGACAACAAACGCTATATAGATTTCATAATATCCATACGACTACTTCTTTCGGTGGCTCTTAGTTATTCACGATGTGCGTATGTATCGCCAGGCCGAGTGAAAGAGAAAGAGCCAAGTGTCCAAATAATTACTCCCACCGGAGATTGGGAGCAGAAGGAAAGGAGGGCCAAGGACATCAAGTGAATATTCTATCACTTCGGGTTAAAATCCTCGGACCTTTTTTTCCTCTCCTTACATTTTTCATGTTGTCGAACTCGATATATCTGTAGCGAATTACACGAATTTCGTAACGATATCTCTATATCATTGTCACATTTGATAGATTTACATTTAAAAGCAATGAATTATAAAAGTATCATAAACAGTCAAATTTTCTGACAACCTAATAATTTTGTGGTACAAAGTTACTTCTTATTAGTTATAGGGTTGTTCATGATAAATTTATATTAAGCATCATGTATATCTATATCTACTACCAGCATAGCAACAAGTTGTAAATTAAACGTTAATATAAATTTACTAGACTCTGATAATTTAAAAAAAAAATATCAGAATTCGTTATGCTCACGAAATATATATCTTCGGTGAAGTAAAAATTTTACGTAAGCTATCACTGCTATACCCATCCATATATTCATGTAAGCGTCCAACAATACGTTCTTCACGCTACCTGAGACGGCTAATAAATCATTTTAACGAGATATTTATTGTTCCTCATTACTCCGATACGAAAGATTCCACATCGATAACTTTTACAATCTTTCTCTCTTTCACATCCCTTATAAGTATTTCCCATCCAGAGGCTGACTCCTCGCACCTTCTCCACTCGCACACAAAGATATGAACATACACATATATACTCACGTAAGATTCGTGCCGCAGTCAATTCCAGCTTCGTTTCCCAATGTGCGATTGGAAACTCGCGCGGCCGTCGAACTTGACTGTACAGCGCCGCCGTCACAGCGAATTCGTGATCCGCGCGAGGCCCGCGGAGCAATAATCAGCGCCAGCGATCGGACCCGTTAAAGTCGTGCAGCAGGAAGCGTCGGCATCGCGCGCGCGCGCGCGAAACGCGAAATTGCCCGCGGCGCGGCGTGGCGCAGTTTCGACGAGGCGGCGGCGTAAACTTCATTGTCGTGGCCGATTAGAATCGGGAACATTGGGAACTACTATCGAACGCTCGCTCTCTCTCTCTCCTACCTTGTGCTTTTGTGTGGGTGTGTATGTGTGTGTGTGTGAAAACGCGCACGAGAGGAATTTCATAGATTGAAATATGACCGAGATGGTTATCGTTGAGATGGCTTTTTCTTGCTCCCTGTGTCAGAGGTGGCGCATGAGGTTGAAACTTGAAAATGTTTCATGTAAGAATTTGTTCAGGAGATTGACTTTGAATAATTTCTAATGAATCAAAATCTTGTTGAAATTTTATACTGTAATTAATTCTAATTTACGAAGCTACACCGTGTTCAAGGAAGTAGACAAAAACATTGTTTGACTGTGTAAAAAAAATTATGAATAATCAAATAAACTATTATATAAACATTTAATTATAACGTCTTTTGTATCAAATAACTTTCCTACTATTTCTATTACACTTATGAAACAAAAAGAAGGTTTAAAATAGATATCGTCATCTGAAAACTAGTTACGCAATCAGTCGTCTCCGGTTTCTGTTCCTGTACTCATCATTTCAGTTAAGATAAACAAATACGTTACTTTACAAATTTAAAACTTAAACATTGTTGAACTTTGTTGACTTTTGTGATGGTAGTAATGTGAGAGTTGAGTCACTGATATAACACTCATAAAAAATATCTACATCGATTTCACGTGGTATATGAATACTAAATGTTTGATATATTCACGCAATGATATTTAGCAGATACTTTTTCAATGATAGAAGATATTTTTCAAAAATAAGCATATTATAAGTTTTTCTGTATAAACTAAATAATTTATTGCGTATAAGTTGCTATAAATATCATGTTTACAATCACGTTTCTATGAATATACAGTAACAATCGCATGTTATCAACAAGTATTATTATTTTCACAGTTTCATTAGAAGAATACAATTGAAATTAGATTACAAGCTGCTGTTACGTGAAAGTGTTTTCCTTGACTATTTAGAAATCCATGAAAAACATTGTAGTTTCTCTTATTCAGTTCTTTGCATTAGGGTTAAGAGTAGTATTATGATTACGGTAACAAAATAGATGTGGTAACTATACAAATACAAATGCTAAAATATATTAATGTTCGCTTATCACGCTTTTCGTTTTTGTTTTAAAGGTAATTTCAAGCTATTCATATGTATATGTCTATAAAAAGTATAATTAATATCTAATTACTCTCTATATATTACGTGTTTTTAATATAAAAATTTTCACATTCATTCCATTTAACTTATTTTTATTTCACTAATTCCTTTTCGCCACTACTTTCATCTTTCGATTCATTGTTTGGATCATCATCTTCATAGTCTGATTCATTCTCCTTAGTCGCATTTTCGTCATCTACGACTCTTTCCTTATATTGATCTTTTCGATGATGTGTTTGCGAGTAATCCTCTGGTCGGTGTTTCTGTAAAAATCATTAATTTAAAGTTTATTGAATTTATTGTAAAAGTACACATCTATAATTTTTTTAATATATTTACAGTAACGAATTGAGGAATATGATCTTCGGTTTGCGAATGCGTTTTAGGCCTATACTTGACGTAATTATTCATTAGTTTTCCTGGTGTATTTAATTCTTCTGATGTTTTAATCCTTTTATTTTTTATTTTGTCAAGTTCGTTAATTACAGTCTCATTCTCCTCCTCATTATAAATTGGAAAGACCCATAGAGTTTTTGGCATTTTTTTATCATCAGTAAGATTTTGATGCAGCTGAGTTGTTGCTATTTTCTTAAGCCTTTTAGCAATTGTACCTTCATCTGATTGATCAATTAAATCTTTTAGATTAACAATAACTTGGTATTCGTGGGAATTACTTTTATTCGGCCGACTCGATTTTGCCTTTGAAAGTAAAGCTTTCATCATTTCAGGATTTTTATCAACATCCACGAGGATTCGCATTTTTTTTGGGACTGAATTTCTTAGGTTGTCATATGCTGAAATATCAGGGGCTTTGCTCGAGCTCAATACGTCAACGCTTTTATGCTCAGCTCTTGGTCCTTTTCTATGAAGTTTTTCTTTCTAATAATAATGTGATTAAAATATGATACATTCGTCAAATTGTATGATTAAATTGAATAGTAGTAATTAGTACTTACCAGAAAGTTAGGATTATTTTTAGCATTTTTATCCAACCACTCCATAAATGAACTAAATGATGGTACTGATTTTGCTTTATAATCATCTAACAGTTCCGATTTGAAATCCATAAAGTCATTATTTGCGTAAGGTTGAAAGTTCATTAGCTTCATTGTTTCATTGGAATGTTCTAATATTTTTTCTTCTTTATCCCAGTAGTCTAATAACTGCATAATAATTTTTCGAATATAATCTAATTCTTTGTGTTTTTCCATTTTTTTTGAAAGACAATCTTCACTACTATCAGTCTCATTGCACAATTTGTTAACTTCAGGTTCTACTTTTTCTGAGCGGAAAGATGGCATTACCGTTGTATGGTTATTATTATCAGTGTCATTACGAGAATAGTAAATAAAAAAGTTAAATGGAGGAGGGAAATATATCAACAAGTTCGGTAAATCATGATACGATTCTGCATCCACATTCTGAGATGCTGCACCGATTTGATCCAAATTCACAATATTCGGCTTTAATTGACTTAGTTGATGGAAACCTAAACTACAAAAATTTTTTATGTTAAGACAGATCATGAATGTGAAGACCTATTTAAAAAGAAATTTTATTACTACAGGTTTATCATTATTAATTAACGTTTTGTTCACTGATGGTAACCTTACTGTAATTGTCATAAGCATAAACTTGAGGGGAGAAAAATGAATAAAAAGGGTAATCATTTCACCTGAAATCTTGTCGACCATCGTCTTTATCGGTGTCAGATTATCCGTCGCCAATTTACCTTGTAGTCCCGGACCTTCCTGAGACCATACATTTGGTTTGTCGGTAACTTTCTCGGGAATGGAATTTCGCATTTTTTGGGAATTATAATTCGGTTGCTGTGGCCGAGACACCGCCTGTTCCTGGACATCGGAATTCCCGTTAGACCGTGTATAGTTGTTCAAATACACGGTAGTGTAGGGCATTTGCGTTGGGAATCCAGAGAAAAGTGGAGAAGCCGATTCGAGCGGATAATAGGATGGCCACGAGTTCCATGAGCTGCCGCCGACGCTATCCTCGTACTCCCGTGATGGAAGTGATGGAAGTGATGGAAGTGGCTGTGAATTTTGCGAAAGCCTTACTTCAGACGGACGGACGATTGCATAGTGCGCGAGCTCGGCTGTGTAATAGCTGAGCCGAGCTCTGAATTTAAATTCGCGCTCGTAATTTTTAAGCTCCTGCGAATTTGTGGATGCTAAGAGATACTGACGCAACTTGGAAAAACGTTTCCTTAATTTCGTTAGTCCAAGTTGCAGAAAGCTATATTAATACAAGTCTTACTGGCTATATTTTAAAATTCTTTGAATAACTCTCCTTCTGAACTAAATTCAATAAAAAAGCGAGATACTGCACGTCTAAAATATCCTTATTATTGGCTAAATTAAAGAGTTAAATTAGTTAATATATTAAAGTATTATGTTATATTATGTATTAATATTGGCTATTACTATAATCGAATTTTGAAGTCCAATCTTGTAATATCTTACATTCAATTCATTTTATTAATTAAATTTACATTTATAAAGGTTATACTATCTTTTGAATGGGAAAACAAATACTTTGTGAATAATTACTACCTACTTATAGGTGCAGAATTATAAAAGCCTTTACTATTTTTAAAAGGTAGATTGTTAAGCAAAAAGACAAATTTTAAATTATGTGTATACCGAAATTACGAAACGACAAAACATCTTTTACTTCCCGAATCGTAAAAGTATTTTGTATTTACGTAGGCCGAAACATTTAAAAAGTTCAAAACGCCCTGATGAAAAACACATATATTACATGAATGTTGTTTTAGGCGTTCTAGTACAAGCCAAAAAATCATATGGAAAACGGAAGAATGAACTTTTTACACGTTAGACTTGCATACACATTCTCGCACAAAAAAGCATCTATTTTAATTTTTGAATTAGTTCATTTGAAAGGGAGTAAAATGCTTTATAGTAGCCGGTCTTCCTTAATGGTCATTGAGTGATTCTTGGCTTTCTTGGTATTCATTAGCAACAAATTATATTATGACATTTTATAATATAGTATAGTTCTTTAATTTAATTTTTTTGTTTATTAAATCCTTGATCTGCTCGAAGACTATTCATGAATAGTTGACTCGATATACTTTTATAGAATCGATTTCTTCTCTCTCTTAAAGTGCTACTTGCATGATTGAAAAGAGCTGATTAAAGTACTTCAATAATTAGTATCAAAGGAAGCGTCATTATCGGTTCATATTTGGAAATTCTTTGTTGCAAAAATGTGTGAGTAAGTTTATATTTAAGTTACTTAAATTGTTATTTGTTAATTAAAAAACAGAGTATTTATATTATTTTTCTAGAATCTTTTGTCATAAAGTGTAATAATAAAAAATTATCATTATTTTTTATAAATAATATTTTAATGTAAGAAAATTTAAGAAAACTGCCCATTCTAAATTCGCAAAGAAGTTTAGGTTTTAAAGATTCGATCATGCTATTAGAAATATTACGTCAGAGTGCCAAATGACACTACGAGAATAAAATCGAATGGGTTTTAATTTTCTTAAATATACACGGGCGCCAGTACAGGACAACCCTATCCCGGCCGGAAAGGCAGGCCAAATGGAATGCTCACCCCGTGCTCCGGTCCGCGATTTCCAATCTCCAGATATGGCAGAGAAGGGACAGACGGCATGATAGTTGGAGGCAGAACACGTCGGAACCCGTCGAATCCTCGCGGCTCATTGAAATTGAAATTGGACAAGCGGAGGTGCGGTGGTGACGTCGGCGAAGATTCCGTTTGTTTTTCCATGAAGCCCTGGCGACCGTAGCGGTTATCCAGTATCTGGCTGCCTGGACCGGCGGCGCCCCCGAAGAATACCATGCCAGCGTTCTGCGAGGACTGAGAGAGAATTAGTTTGGGTTACGTGGCTCACCATTGAGGAGGGAAAGGGGGATGCTGAGTGGGTCTAAGCAAATACTGAATAAACACTTCTGAAAATATATCTCTCATTTTCCTTCCTTAAATAATAAGAAATGAGACATTTTTATTTTTAATCAAAATGTTGAAAAGTTGTGTATGAAAATTAATATTGATTATTAATAAATGATACATATAAGGATGATTTAAAGCAAGTTCTCATACCTTTATAAGTTTTCGCATGATTAATACAAATTTTTGGAAATGATTTCAAATTTTAGGAAAAATGTTATAAAACTGAATTTGCTGAGCTGAATAAAGTTTAACGAACGCGGATATAAAGAACAAAAAGAGTCGACTACGGCGAGCAGATCATTGCTCCTGATGTTATGCAGCATTCAAAATTACATGCTCCCAAGTAAGTTGGGAGTGTCGACATCGTCGTTTTACTGCTGTTTTTCAGAATACCAATTCCCGCGCGGTGATACAACTCTAGTGCTTAAATATTGCGTCGCTAAATTCATCAAATTTTTGTTTGCTTTCAAAGTGATGTTTTTTTTATTGGATGCTATAGGTATATAGATCATTTACCAAAATTTTATCGTCGTTTTAGTTACTTTTTGAGTTGAAATGGCTTACATAAAGCTGTTACTTATTTCAATGTAGAATACGATTATTCAATATAGAGATTCTAAATTACGCAAACAATCTTTGTATTTTGAGCTAAATAAACTACTAAATGTAGCATTTATATTGACAAAGTGCATTATGTCGTCTTATAAAAAAGTATTCAATTTTTCTTATTCAGCACGATATTATGCTATTTTTGCTTATATACCGACTTTGCTTAGAACAGTATTGCTGTACGAAAGACAGAACTGGCATATACAGCCAAAAAGTCCATTACCCCAGCAAAGTACCATGTGTATATACGAGGCTTGAGTAAACTGCGAGTTACTCAGCAAAGCAACAACAGCTATTTCGGCTGTAACGCGCGAGCAAACAAAACTCGTCTCCTCATCCCCTGTATCTAGTAGCGGCCGATAGATATCTCGCTATATCCGACAGTCGAAAATGGCTCGGACATTACCGTCCGGGAGAGCATCGAGAAGAGATATCGCTTACATGTATATACATATGCTCTGGAAGACGAACGAAAATGTTTTCGCAGCTACTTACTTCGAGGTGATTTTTCGCATGTCCTCTGCCGACGCCGCCTATCGAACCCGGAAAAACGCCAGAGGCGAGGGCCACGTTATCGGGCTGGGACGATCGGAGGCCATTGGGGCCGAACCGATGGGATCGATGCACCGCGAGATTCCGCGGCGAGATCCACGACTGGAACTCTGGGATGTCGAGGCTTGCGAGCTGGATCTCGCGCAGCCACAGCCGATAAGTGTCCGCGTCAAGGAGCCCCGCTACGGACTCGAGCCATTCCACGAATTCCTGAGGATGCAGCAGAGTGAGTAAGTGAGCGCGAGAGGGAGAGTGAGAGAAAGAGTGAGTGAGGGAGAGAGAGAGAGAGAAAGAGAGAGAGAGAGAGAGAGAGAGAGGGGTACAAGGAAAGCAAAGATCCCTTTCGGCTACAGAGCTGCGGTATTTTTCGGTATATCCTGCGCGGGATCCTCGCAACCGCGTGTCTCTTCATTTTTCCCACTACTTTTTACCGCCACTGGCACGTCAAGACTCTGACTTTCAATTTAAAAGATTTAACGAGTTTTCTTCAGCTATTTTCGTAAATATTATAAATTACGGTACGTATACGGTGAGGATGATCGAGTTGTTAGATATAATAACCAGATTAAACGGAGATTACAAATAAGAAGATAGAAAATAAAATTTATATTAACCAAACAAAATTAGTTGTTAAACTTAAACATTTCGTTGCGATTTTTTTATAAAAATAATTATTTTTTTTGTACTATATTTTAAAATTCAAATAAATGACCGTTTCTATCACTGATAGAAGAGAATCTTTGAAACCAAGTCATATGACCTAACAGTTAAGGCATGAAACTATAAAATTATGAAAAAATGGAATACAAATACTTATAATGTTTGCGATACTTTTTATATACGTTTTAAATTATTTAATACAATATAATCACTATTTCTCAGATATTGAAATTAAACGTTAAACTAAATGTTAACAAGCGGTAATAATTTCATAAAAGATTGAAGAAATACTCCAACTATTAATACATGTTTATGAACAATATCTTTCAATTTTCAAAAATTTTAGTTTCATACCTTAACTGTTAAGTCACGGGGCTCTGGTTCAAAAATTCCTTTGTATCAGTGTATTAAAAAAAAGAAGGAAAAATATATATTAATGCAAATGGTAAGTATACTTTCTTCAAGATAGAAAAAAATAATATTAAAAATAATATGCTGATGCAAAATATCAAATAACAGAAAGTCAAAGTTATGAATCTTGGAAGCTCAGTTTGAAATATTATTTACTCGATTAAACGCATTAATTAAAACTTTTAATTAATTCCGCGGCTCTCGGACGGCCGCAAAGGAAATTGTTTGTACCTCGTTGGCGTAAAAACGCGTTGCCCGCTCTCTTTAATACTACTTTGCCCCTAGTGTAGGTATATACTATATACACTGCGTCTCCTCTATATATACTTATTCCTGGCCCTCGTCAGTCGTAATGAATTTTTTCGTTTAATCAACGCAACGGTACGCCTGCACTTGCTCGCATTTCTTTCCGAGAGACACCCAGATCTAACAAAGAGAGCAAGAGAGAGAGAGAGAGAGAGTGAGAGAGGGGGCGAGTTTGTACCTACCTCGTAGCCTTCGTTACTGCGTGCCTTCTCGATCCAATATTGAACGGCCTCGGCGCCGGCCTTCCGCTTCAAATAGGTCAGCCAGGGTGAGTCGCCGAAGGCTGACGGGCCGCCGGCCGGGAACTCCGTCACGCGCTTCGTCTTCCCAGTCACCGTTGGATCGTCACTGTAGTCGAGATCGCTGCAGACCAAAGCCACATGCTTAATTCGTGTGTTACCAGGCAAGAGGGCAAAAGATGTAATGTAGCCGGGTGCTTAATCGAGCTGACGTTGATATTATTTCCCGAGCTTGTGCTTATACGTGTGAGCATGCGTCTTGATTTAAGTCTGCTCTTTTATTCAGTAAAGTCGCGCGAGTGGCAAACGTCCATAAGAATATACGACTGCTTTTGAAATATTAAAATTTCTCTGGTACGTTATCGATTCGGTATGAATTGCGTGCGTTGCAGATTTTTCTTAACAAAATCGTTTGGAGGAGCTTTATTTCTTTATTAAATATCCCTTTAAGATTCTCAAATTCGCCTTTATTAACTACGTTTTGTATAGGTGATTAAAATTTTAACAAAAGGTAATGTACTACTAAATCATTGAGTTGATAAAAATTTAAATATACACCTTATTTATTGGCAAAAATATTATATATACTCACGGAGAAATTTCGTCGAAGGACGGTCGCATCTATAAAAAAGTAATGAGATAATGTTTTTTTTTTCATCAAGACTATTAAGACATGCTATTTATTTGACGTAAAATTTACCATAAATTTTGTGAAATTAGAGGTTGGCAGGGGCCTCAAGAAGTTCCGTAGTCTCCTCTGCTCCGCGAGAAACTCTTCTCTCTCCAGATCCGTTAGGGTCGTTCGAGGCGATAAAAAGTCGATAGGCTGTTTAGGTAAAAGGATATAAAATAGATTTCTTCTACCATCCAGGCAGATATATTGTTATTATCGAGCTTCGAGCTGCTTTGACCAGTTATCGTTACTTGGAAAATATCTGCATTTTTTCATTCTCGTTTCTCACACCTTTACGTTAAAATCGATTTTTCAACATGACCTATATTGTTTTCAAGAAAAGCTCAATATAAATATATACTTTCTATGTGACAACATAGATAAATAATGTACACGATGTGCGCCCTTGCCGTTTTCGCAGCCTCGATTTCATAATAGTAAAATTTAATACTATATAAATTCTTGGAGGCTCAATAAATTTGTATTGAAAATTTATTATTGATAACCGACTCTAGTAAGAATTACTCAGAATAAAGAAGCTAGTAAGCAACAATGATTTTAAAGGGCAAAATAAAAGCTTCGACGAGGCAAATTAAATGATCGGAAATCTCTGATGAAAGGAGCTTTGGTTGGTTGAGGGCAGGGGGGGGCAGCTTGCGAAATAAAATGCCGTAGCGCTTCGGTGGAGTACTGAAAGAGAGACGCTCGACGGAATAAGTGTACAGGCCAATGCGCGGATCCGCACCGCCAATCGCTAATTCGACTCAATGCGACTCTTCGAATGCATGAGATTCGCCGGCAAACAGCCCGAGCGCAAACTTCGATGCGACTATCGGCGGGAATCCGCGAAATAGGATTGGGAGGCTCAAATATTGGCAACTGAAAGTCCACAAGAAAGTGAAATTCAATTAATTCAACGTCGGAGTGTCGCGTGCTCGCTAGTCGAGTTTGCGACAGGAAGAAATATGATCCTTGTTCGAATGCAAATGCCCCGAAATGGCAAACGCGTGCGCGAGGCATTTGCACAAATCGATGTTTTCCGAAGCGAGTTGCCAACTTTCGTCCGTTGAACGGATTGGACTGGTACAATGCCGTGGCCTAAAGTATGGCAGACGTGTAATATTTCACCTTCAGAAAGTATTGTGCTGATTCAAAATTATTGCTAGAAATAATTACCGAATTTTTTTATTGAATAAAATTTTTTTTCAATTATTAAAGTTTTTTTCAATTATTTAGCATATACCTAACGATGATAATTTCAGATTTAAACAGATTTAAATTCTTAGAAATAAGGAAAAAGATTGCAATCATTTTTCCCGGAATTTGAATTTGAGTCTTGAAACGCGTGTTCTAAATTGTTTTTTTGCTGATTAGAAATAGGACGTCCAATCCACAAATTTTATGAACTCATATAATAAAAAAAATTGGAATTCCTCTATTATATTCCTATATACATTATTTTAAAAATTATACCTTATAACTTGTATCTTCCCTTAAGGTCAAAAATTAACCAAGGAATAAATAAACTATTTCAATCGATCAGTCCCTTTGAAAATGCACGAGATCTGAAAAGAGCATTCAGCTTGCGACGAAAAGCGTTCATCGCAGCAGCTTGCGCCCTCTCACACTTGCGCGAACTCCACTCTTGCAAATTACCTGTTGAGAGCCGCGGCTCACATTGGCTGACTGACAGGCTCTGGCGACGTGGCAGTTGTCGCGTTGTTTGCAGGGCGCTTCGACGCGAGCAGTGCACACTTGTTTCGCCGGGCAGATCCAGCCGCGGCAGTGCTCGTCCTCGTTCCCTGGAAATATATGGAAATCGCGCGCTGGAGCATAGTTGAATTTCACCCGCACGCTATATATACTGCGGTCGGATCTCGTTTCGAGACGCGTGCCAACGCGAGGAGGGATTGTCGGGGGATTCGTATGAATCTTCAGTGCAATGTTTATATGTTGCACGAGGAAATTTACAAAACTTTTGCTATCTCCCGTGTACGCTAAAATTTTTTTTCAAGTATAAATATATATTGTCCAAATTTGATTTTTTTATTCCTGTTTTTTATTTTTTTATTCGTACAATATATTTTCAAAAATAAATCATTCAGTTTGAAAGAAGCACAGTTTTTCACAATAGTGATGAAAATTTTAGAGCAGAGAATTTTTTCAAAATTGAAAAAAACAATCCAAACAAGAAAAACTTCCAGAATATTTTGTTTATTTTAATACTCAATTTTGGATTTATTGAACGTTTTTCAATTTCGAAAAAACCAAAAAACAGTTTGTTTTTTTTTTAGTTTTATTTTTTCTTATAATAGTTTGTGTGAGACCTTTTCTAGCTGGATGTTTCACGATTCGCAAAAATACTTTTAATGGTTTGACATTTTTATAGCATACTTTATGATTTAGTAACGAGAAAAGGCATTTACGATAAAAGGTTGTAAGAAAATATTTTTGACAATTTTAGTAATGACAAAAGAATATAAATTTTTCGTAAATATTTCGTAATATACGGTTTAAATATGAATTGATATTAATTTTGTCATTCTGTCAAAGCAGCCTACTCTTGACACGATACTGTTGGCATATATAATACTCTAACGCTGGGATGTTTGTAATGAATCGTTCAAAGAATCAGATTACATTAGTAATTATATGGTAATTTTATTTTTACATTGATAACGGCGAAGTTTTTCGAGTATATATTTCGTATTTCTTGAAGAAAGATAATAATAATAAAATCGATTAATAAGATTATAATAAAAAAAACATTTTCATTACCGGGATATGTTAAAGCGATGCAGTCCGGAACATGATGGCAAGGTGGCGTCGCACAGATTTCCGGTGGTCTTCGCAAAAAACAATCGTGTTCAGAACGACAACCCATTTGTTTGCACTCTCCAAACCACGTTTTTACAGCTTAAATTAAATAATAATTTGTTGGCGACTATGGAAATAAAATAGATTACATTAACTTAGTAATAAACTATTCTAATATAGAAAGAACTTCTATATTGATCAAACAATGACTACTTGTTTTTTCTTCAAATTCGTTAATACATATTCTGTTTTTAGTATCTGATATTTGTTGTTATTTAATAGAAAACTTTTTCTTTGAAGTTTCGTGGCAACAAACAGTCAGTTTATATTTTTTGTTTGTCCTAGATAAGCAGTATAGACAAACAATTCAGAGACAATTTGTCAGCTATATATTTGTTACCTTGAGCTATTTAATTAAAAGAAAGCATTTTATTCTATTTTCATTAGAAGAATTCACTGATTTAACCATATGATAGTAGCAAGAGAACTTGATTAGTTCGAGTACAAGGCAAACAGAATGCGGTTTTACTTGAAATGTTTTTCTTACGATACTAACTGTTTTATTGAAGAAAAAAGATGAAATGGTAAATTTTACAATTATACGAAAAATCAAACATTTTTTTTTATTTAACTTCAAAATCGAATTAAACTTTTATATTTATTTGATTTCTCAACTCTAATAAACTACAAAATTTCGTTTACTGTTTTTCGATACGCTTTTTTTCTACAATAAAAAGTGAAAAGAGCTTGTTTATTTTATTTTTGCTTAAAATATTTTAATAATTTGTGCGTTTATTTTCTGGATCGACATCTCGAATTTCTACTCCCGATAAAAGTATTTCTGCTAGTACTCGGTAAACTATGATTGAGAGGATGAGAATTGCCAACATAAATTTTCAACCCAAGCATTTTATAAAATACTAGAGAAAACGCTCAAAACAATTTTTCAACGGAGTTTTCATAGAAATAAGGAACTTGAAGTTTACGTTTTTCCTAATAAACATTTTGAAATTATTTATACAATAAAAGTGGTAATTAATTGTTTGTAGAAAAAGATATAGTAATAATCTTACTGGAAACAAATATATCAAATAATTTAAGGTGAAAAATAGACACAAACTGACTTTCTTCCCACTGAGCATTATGAAAGTGTCAGCTGCCCCAATCCTTATTACTCGCGATTTTTCGAAGCGTAAAATTCAGTCACCGCAGCGACTATTCATTGGTTGCACGTGAGCAAAAAATCTAAAAGTTACGTTTCTCGTACGAGGTAGTAGAGATAGATAGATAAAAAGCGAGAGAGAGAGAGAGAGAGAGAGAGAGGGAATTTTACAGGAGGAGATCTGAACCTTCGGTCTGGGCGCAAGTCCGGGTGAGCTTGCAAGGTGGCCGGTGGCAGTGGGTCTCGCGCAGCACACAGCTGTGTCCCAGGGGACAGGCGACCGCTGCGCAGCTCGTCGTCGGGCTCTCCTCTTGCTCTCGCTCCGAGATGCATCTCGCCATACGCTGCTTGCAGTCTGCGTCAGAAAGCAAAAAAGAACGGAGATTTGGACATGTATGAGAGAGCGTAAAAAGTACGAGAGTTAAAGAGCATTTGATTGTAAAGGGATGGGTAGTTTTTTTTTCTGGAGAGAAAAGCGGAAACGTGTTCTTCAAACAAGCATGCGAAAGATTGCCGCAGTCTGTATGATTAGGAATTCTTTGTGTGTATGTGTGTGTGCGAATTCTTGTTTTGCAATGCACTCGAATTTCGCCTCGGTTATATTGCATTGTTGAACTAGGTGGTGGTGAGAGGGTAACACGGGAGCAGAGGTAAATGAGTCAGGAAATAGAAAATATAGAAATAGTATAGAGAACATAAATCTATACAATGTCTTTTGTGTATGTAATATATTCTTATTTGATTTCATAAAATCAATAGAAATATGTGATTAAGCATGATTATTAAACTGTACGTATTTTAACGCCAAAATATTATTTTGAATTTTATTAATAAAAATTAATTATCTCAGATACTTAATGCAGATTATTAACAAGTGATTTCATATAAAATCATTGTCGTATATTTAGGACAATATCATCAACTTTGACATTAATCCGTGCATACAAATGGGAGGCGAAGTAGGATATAAAAAGTATATAAATTAAAAATGAGAGTATAATTATTAATATTTACTGTTGTTCCATTCGCAATCACGAACTCGAATTTGGCATTTATATCCTGTGGTACATATAACTGATTCGCATGTATCCGGTCCTTTTAGTGACTCTAAAAAATTATATATGCATCCGTGAATATATTATAAAATTTTATTTGATAAAATTGAGAGCTTTTTTTACTTTACGTTCTATTTCAAGTACAAACCTTTCTTTGATTTTGAGCAATAAGTCATAGCAGGGCATGGTGAATGATCACACCAAAATTTTCGGTTCAGACATTGCTCTCCGGTGTTGCAGGTCAAGCGGTCGCATTCTTTGGAGTAATCGGAATTTGCACCTTTTTAATTAGATAAAATTGTATAATTTATATTAAATGAATTAATAGGTAATTAGATCTAAAGTTATGTAGTATACCCAAAACAGTACTTCGAGTTACAAAGAAAAACTACAAATTTCTTCTTAATCGCATCTATTACTAAAATTTCTCTTTTACACTTCAAATTCGAATAATTTTGCGAGAAATTTTTCCTAAATCCTATAGTCATGTGAATATATCCCTTTTAATAATGCAGGGTTGCGTTATAGAACAGACTTTGGCACTTTCCAGCGCAGCGCTCGCGTGCAAATAAAACTAGACGACTGGGGCGCTCTTTATTATTAAAGCCCAAGCGGTGAATGGTTCATTTTCTATATTAAATTCAAATTCCGGTCATATCCCTTTATTTTCTCTCTCTTACGAGCACGCGCGTGGCTCTATAACGTTCAGTCGAGCCTTTCTCGCTTTCGCTCTCTTCCCCGCACTTCCGGCCAGTCTCCAATCCAATTATACGTGTATAACCCGCTGGCGCGACTCCAAAAACTCACCGTCGACGTATGGAATTTCGGCGGGAAACCACCTCTCCAGAAAAACAAAAGCCAGCAGCAGCCATCGTTGCCGTGATTTCCAATGCATGTCGATGCGTCCGTCCCGTGACGATCCAACGTCCGACTGGCCGAGGCGAAGAGCACTAGCAACGCGAGCTGTCGATCCGTCAACAATTGCGTAGTCCTCCTCGGCACTGTACTTACTGCTCCTTTTCTCTTCTTCCAGGACGGACGTGTACGGCCGCGGCGGCGCTGAATTAGCGATTACTCATCGTAGCCGATCGATGTGCGAGGCGATCGCGAGGAATGCCAGGGGGATCGGATTTCCTTCATCTGTTGGAACGACATGAGCACCTGCGCGCACCGTGTTTGACATATCGAGCTTGCCAAGATTGCTCGAATGTCTATACGCGCGCACACTGCATGCGGATGAGCAATGGTATGATTCTATATAAAACACGGCTTTCCATAAAACTTGATGTGCGAAAATATTTGAATTTTAAACGTTTTCTTTTCGCACTTTGTCACAGTCTAAATGTAGATAAGTGTTTTTATTTCACATTTGCAAGATTTATTTAGAATAATTGTGCAGGTTGTAGTTCGATTCGTGACATTTCAATCAATTTTTATTATATGAGTGAAGTAAAAATCTGTGTTAATTTCAGGAATTTTTATTTACGTAAATAAATATATAAATGATGGTTGTATATAAAATAATCGAATAGTAAGTATTACTTTTTATTTTTTAAGTTTTAGCTAAAGTTTAAATAATTTTAATTAAGCAAAAATATTTCGGAATTTATTAAAATTTAAAAACAATTATTTGATCAGATGTGATGTGATTGAAATATATTTTATAAATTATTTTCGACTGACACGCTTGAATAATGTTGGACATTTTTTCCATCTAGTTAAAGTCATATTGATATCATTACAAGCAGTGCTTAACGTTAAAATGAAATATTAATTTACGGATCGATATCGATACCATATATATACAATTAAAGTGCAAAAATATAATTTATGACACACCGTGCGTAAAGTGCCACTTTTTTGCACACTTGCCAAAAGGAGCGTGCTCGCACGAAGTGTCATAAAATAATGTTCGATACTTGTAAGAAATATGATTTTAGCTCGAGTGTGATTGTCACCCGAACGACAAACACACACTCGAGCTAAAATCATATTTCTCACAAGTGTATCGAAAAGTATACTATTTCCTTATTTTTAGAATTTTTTAAATTATAGGATATTGGATAAAGGAAAATAAATTTGACTCTTGTCCGTTAAATCATTATATTTGCTTACAATATTTATAAAGCTTCAAATAAAACGCTTTTGATATATATTTATATGATAATAACAAATTTCTTAATTACTGATAATTAATTCCGAAATAAATTAATTTCGATTTTAAAATTTTTCTTACTACATTTATTTTTTCCACCTAAATATGATTGTCTATCACAATTTTTACAATAAAATTCTTACACTTACTGGTATATCACTGTAGGGAGTTAAAAGAATAAAGCTAAGCTAATTCATATAAAAATATTAAGACTATATGTATATAGTCTACATATATAGAGAAAAATATATTTTTGAATGAGCGCCGTAATGAATATATTTTTACGTTAAAGTCACATTAAACGATAGTAAGTTTGTGTGCTTGTGTGTGTTTGTAGAACAAGCATAAGACACCGTATCCTTTCACCTAAGTTTTACATCGATATCAAGGATAATAATTAAATTTAAAGTGATTACAAATCAATTTACTAAATGTTTTGACAACATAATGACATCTTATATGAAAGAAGACGAGAGCTTGCCGTACTGGGCGTTTTTTATAACGTACACCTATTGAAGGATGTACTGAAGCGAAGTAGTTGCGGAAATAAATCACCATAAGATTACATTCATACTCGTCAAAATAATAAAAAACGGTTTCCGTTAAATTTTTCTAAAACGTGCAAATTACGATTCGGCTAATTATTATCTTTCGTATATGAATTTCCGTCGGGCCCGTGATGGAGGAAATCATACGTAAACCGAATAACTGCCAAAACCGTAAAACTGTCAAAAAATAACAAGTCAACAAGCCTAAAAGAAAATAAGAAAAAAAGACTGAGTCCGGTGTTTAATGTGATTTTATCCATGGGTGATTTTGCGACGAGCTCTCGTCTTGCATGCACGCGCACGGCCCTGCCAAGATCCTTAATCTAACGCCAAACCTAATCTCGTTAATTAATTGCTACTGTAGAGAGAGAGAGACAGAAGGGATAAGGGTTGGGTTGGGGATTCTAGGGCTACAAGTACGTGCTTATACGGGACGTTATACGGATAGAACGGTACAGATAGGTATAGAAGGCTTGCGGGCTTGCACTTACATATATATGTATATATACCATAAATTAAATTAAATTATGATGATCACATATCAGAGTCCGCCTACGTTAAATCCGATATCGCGTGTATCGCATATCTAAACAAGATCACATTTTTGCAATTTTCATAATTGTCAAAAGCGTTAAATTTAAAATAAAATCTGCTGGGGGAAATGGCAGAGTTCAGTGGTTTATGAGGCTTCGGTTCCGATGGCAATGTTATATATTTTTCTTTAATTTTTCCAATAATTTCGCTCGTGGCAGAATCAACGAAGCGAATAGCGATGGTAAGCGGAAGGTGGAGGAACGATTTTCGCGCCGTAAAAATCGCTCGTACCCCGGCGTGCCATCAAGTGTGATCATCGTCGATGTTTCAGCATCGACACGATATTTTTCTCGACTGTCGACGGTCCCTTTTTCCAATTACCATCGCAGTCCCTCGTTAATGCCGATTGCCTTTGATCGTGATCGATTTTGCCGCGATGTTATACCGAACAATCCGCATTTCACATTCCTAGCTACGAGCGCGACTCTAAAGATTCGACTCGGCCAATTTCAGTCAATTTTGTCATTTTTTTCAGTTGTCGGCTCTGGAAAAATGCCTCGTTGACGATGTGCATGATCACAGGTATCAACATTTTCTTCTTTTTTTACCATTAACGAACACGTAAAAACGAATTGTCAGAGTTTTGGGAATGCGTATTTTTTATTATAGCTGTGATTTTGACGATGATTGTAGTACGATATTTAAATAAAATGAAAAAGCATTGATTTTCAAGTCAAATGAACATTTATAGCGTCGACTAAATGTTATCTGGATCAAAAACATACCCTCTCACAGTATTCAAATATCGCACTAGCAACACTGTTTAAATAATCATCAGCATAAAAAATGCTCATACCCTCGACACTCAACCATCATTATAAAAAATGCTCATACTTTCGCAATTTTAACGCTTGCCAGCGCGAAAACGTTATCATAATCATAAACGAGGCACCTTTCGTTTTCATCTTTTCTGCTCTTCAGGCCGCTGCAGCTGTTTTAACTTGTAACTGGAGCAGCCCAGCGAGTGCGCCGGTAAAACCGGCGTTGTAGTCCAGGGTGACCTCGGTATAAACGTAGTCCTCGCGTCTGTCGTGGAAGCGATCCGCTTCATCGGGCCCAGAGACCAGGGCACCGTAGAGGATCTGCGGGTTCGGCGCGTTGCGGTCGAACTCGGCCCAGCCGCAGGGAGCTGGTCGGTCCGGACACGATGATGCCGCGTGGTGAGGCTGCGTCGGTGGATTGGGCCCCCAGCCGACTACGTAACTTCGCCCTACAAAAAAGACATTTGGTTTTATTATAGCTCTATTTTAAATGGTTTTTAATTCTCGTAAAATGATGTTTTGTTTTAAAATTTAAAATGTTTTTCCAGTGTAGGAGTTAGTGAGGTAGGTATTATCGAAGATGCCTATATTGTATTCCTCATTATTTTTATCGAATGTTCCATTTTTTCTAACGATTTTCAATACATTTTATTAATAATTAATAGAAAGCAATATAGATTATAAAGGTAATGTGAAAGTGAGAAAAAACATACAAATAGAGAACAGAAAAAAAAATCGTTACAATTAACGAATTATGCTTTTAAATACTACACGCGAGTAGTATTATTATTAAGAAATAATTTATAGTATATAATTCTCGCGTTATTAATAGACATAACTCATTTTCTCATGTCAAAATCATATGTTTTAATAGTTAAGGAATATGATTTTGTCTTTCTATTTCGCAGGCCAAAGAATGTGTCTTAATAGAAGGAACCATGACTTTAATATAAGAAACAACCTTAAACGAGTGGTAATTCTTAACTGTTAATGGATTTCTTTAACTATTAAAATAAAAATTCGTTTCTCTATATCCAAATGTTGATTCTTTAATAGTTAATAACATTCCTTCAATACAAAGATTTCTTTACCTGTGTGTGTGTGTGTGTGTCGATAAGTTATTTATATACACCATAGATTTTCTTCATATCTATTTTATTTTGTAAATTTCAATTAATTATTTTTGTTATTTACTATTTCTAATTTTTCCGCGATGAAATTTATATAAAATTATTTAGAAACATTAAAAATTAAATTAGAATAATGGAAAAGACGATGTTGGTATAATAGCTCCTGTGTTTTCTTAATCACTCAATATGCTTAAACGTATAAAGTTGAGTAATTAAGAGAAATTTGAGAAAACATAAAATATCTTTTAAAATTAATTTTGAAAAACTATATATTAATAATAAGAAGCGTACGTATCTATCGTGAAATTACTGAATCAACTTTATTTTTTTCATAAGTGATTATAACTAAATTCATAAATCATTGTCACAATAATAATCATATGATAAAAAATTTTTAATTATTCTCAAATACAGTTTTAATTTTTCGAAAATTAAAAAATCACGTTAAATAATGTTAATTAAAATGTAGTCTCGTTTTGAGTTCGAACAAATGTCACTGTATGTAAAAGTGCTGTTCAAGCGCGCTGTTCATTGTTAACCTCTGGTAATTTCATACATCTATAAATTAAAATGCAGCTGTCGAACTTTTGCAATGAAACGCTTGTCAGGAGAAAAATAACTTCGATATGCACAAGCAAGTATATTAAATTCCCAGCATTCTTTGTCTCTCATTCTCTCGTATGTCCTTATTCTCTCGCTGTACGAATGATCGATAGATTATTAAACCTGACTAGCGAGCACACATGTATCGCGTATACACGTGATCGAGAGGGATTGTACTTGCGATGATTGAAAAAGGAGCAAAGCTTTTAATAAAAACCCGAGGAGCAGATATCGTGTAGGAGCAGAAAAAGACGATATAAAAGAGAGAAATATTGAATAACCTGCGCCTCCGAGCATATATCGTATCTGCTGCTTGGCAAAGTCTCTGTACTCCTTGGGATTGCCGATATCTGGATGATCGGCCGCCTGGAGGCAGACGAACGCGACGTTCGCTGCATGGCAGAGCGTACCGAACTTGTCAATGTAAAGAAGACCCTTGGGCGTACGTTTCTGATGTCGTACCGAGAAGTCGCAAAAGGCTCTCGAGGCGTTCTGGTACTCCTGCTGGCCAGTCAACTGCGCCAAGAGTACCTGTGAGTATGCATACAGAAAAATCTATCTTAGATATGGAAAATAATGTAAGGTATCAATCATATTTTCTGTGAACTACAAGTCAAATAGAAATAAAAATCGTAAAAGTATAGTATGTACAAATGGTTTTACAAATGTACACTTCCGACAAATTTTGTATTTGAACACATTGTAATGTACAGCTTCCTACGGCTTCTTCAAAGTAAATGAGTATATTATACAGTGTCTCTTGAAATGCTCACGCGTATATTGCCGTACACCGGCGTTGGTTTTTATAAATGTTTATATACGTTCTTGTATATATTTCGTATGTCTCTTTAAAATATATAAAACCAAATACTTTCTTGTGTATTATAAGAGAGTTTCTGCGCGTTTTTGTACGTCCCCATGATATATAACATTACCGTATGGCATAGCAAATTTTCATGCATTTTCGTATAAGGCTGTACAAAATTACCGAATTTTCACCACAACCTGCAGAAATGTAAATAGATGTGCATGCAGCAACATCCCACCCATTCAATTCCGTATAAAATTATACTAAATCATACGATAATTCATTTAAATTTTAGTGTACCGTTAGTTTTTATATTTGAAATGTAATAAATTACTTGAAATAATGTACTGTTTGATATACTGTTTTTTTCGTAAGTTTGTTTAAAATTATTATTGTAGAATACACAATGTTATGCTCGACTTCATTGAAGTGCATTTTCATGTGAAATACGTATGATTCATAACTTTTAATAAAGTGATTATTTGTTGATAATATAAAAAAAATTCTTTTTACTGTTAACTTTATCGAAAATTGTTCAGTATTGTTTATCTTAGTTTGTTCTAGAATTCACTATAAACAGAATGATGACTGATGCTTGATAAGTATATCTGTCCATGATATACTCTTATAGATTTTTTTTTAAAAAACTTCAAATATAAAATAAATATGTATATGATAAGAAAATAATATTTTTACTATTCACATACAATTTATTCAATGCAAGATTAAAATGCAAAATTCTTTTGCTGACCACAATGTCGTTAAAAACTGTATTAATTAAAAGAAAAATATCCCCATTTTAAAGTGAGATTGGCACTGCATACAAATACTTTGAAACAGTTGTAAAACAAATAGCGTTTCGATTTCTTCCGAAAAGGAATGTCTCCATTTAAAAAACACTCCTTTTTGAACAGAAAATTCTTCATTTTTTAATCGACTTTTAAATTTTTAAACGCAATGAGAATTACATTTTAAATACGCTACTATTTCTGCTACAAATAAAAGTTACTTTTACTTACATCTTTTAAAAACTATGTTTACTTTCCCCAAAATCAGTTGATTTAGCTGATATACAATCTGATTAAATTACCTATAAATTTTTTCCGTATAACCTCTTTTCTTTCCTCCCAAAAATTTCAGTTCACACTGTAAATCGATTTCAGCCTCTTTAATCGCTGACATCATTCTCACCTGGACTCCTGCGACCTTTTTGTTATAAAAAAACTCATTGGGTCGCTCGCGTAGATGAAAGTGCTGATAGTGATGCTCGGCGTCCTCGAGGTAGCGCGACTCATTGGTTGCCTTGTAGAGCCAAGCAGCGGCCCAAGCGAGCTCGTCTCCGTAGTCGGTGCTCTCATAGTACTGGGCCGCCCCGCGTATCGCCTCGTGGTAAAGGCCCCGGTAACCATTTGCAAAGTGGTACAGCTCACGTGCGTGACGCAGCAGTTTACTGGCGTACGTAGGTTCGCTAACGCGAAATAGGAGCGAGGCGGCTGCAAGCGCCGCTGCCGTCTCGCTTGCAAGATCTGAGCCTGCAGAAAAAACAGTGTAAAATTAGGTTTCCATATGTTGTAGAACTTTTGAAGTGCATTGTTTATTATTTAAACCCTAAAAATATTATTAATCCAGAAATTAAATTGTTATTTACGCAGAAAAATACTTCTTTCGAACATCTTTTTAACGCCATTTTGTGTCTCTTTCAAATGACAAGCATTCTATTAGACATGTCCACACTTAAACAACCGATTAATTGTTTCTCGTTCTCTTTAATTTTAATATCTTTGACATACTCAAAAATAAACTTGTTCCAGTATTTGCGTAAATCATTCTTTTCTTTTTAATTTAGGTTTCATATATACCTACAATAACAACAGCAGACGCTCCTCTGTAAGAATATTCAGTATAAGAAATGGCTGATAGTCATAATTGTGACCAAAAAATTAATCATAATTTTGACCAAAAAATTAGTCATAATTATGGCCATAACTATGCTAAACGATTGACAACCGTACAAAAAAACCTTAAAATGCCTGCCAATAAATCATCAATCTAATTATTGATCTATTTATATTGAATTAGTAAATTTCTAAATAAATGTAAAAAAAAAATAACAAAATACAATATCCTTTATGCTTTTATGAAATAAAATTATGGTGCACTCAGCGCAAGATTCATCTCTCTCTTTCTCTTTCATATGCACACACAGTCTTCTGCTGTGTTACAGTGCGCAGCCGCTTATCCACGCGACCGTTAGCTTTCAAAGGTTTGAAAAAAATAGAGCAAAATCGAAAAAAAATTTACTCCAAAAATAGTCAAGCAGTAAAAGTTGGATAAAACTGTTCAAGAGTGTAGTGAATTTCAAGATTCGGCATGTACTCCATCATTAAATAGCAATTTAAGTGATAGTGATAATTTAAATAATTCAGATAACTTGGATATTTCTGACTACACAATATATTTTGTAACAGTGATGGTGATGAGTCTGATGTGTTTTTTATGAACAGTGTTTGCGATTCAAACAATAATAATAAGAGAATAGTAAGAAGAAAATTTTATGTTTGAAAATGAAGAATCAAGAGAGATAGAAGAGTTACAAGAGTGGGCAGTATCACGTTGTGTACCTCATGATATAGTTGATGCTAATTAATTTGGAGAGCTTTGAATGCAATTCGGGTAAGTAGATATGATTATGAATTTTGTAATAAAGTAACGCTATTTTATAAACTTATACATGTGTATATGGGATATTTCAGGTGAAATAACCAGCTCAAAATTTTAAAATTGCTCAAAATTTGTAGACATTTAGTTTTTTATGAAAAAAACATGTTCCTAAATTTTTAGAGCAATACTTCAATAATTTCAAAAGTTGCAAATAAAAAATTGTAATTTTTTGCAATTTTTGGTGAAAACTCAACTTTTGCCATTTTTCTTACTCAAAATCCTGAAACCTATTACAGTGATTTATTCTTTATTATTATAACATCATGACCTTAACTATTCTACTTATACATAATTTTATGCTTTTTACACTTTTTATTAGTTAAATTGATACTTTAGATAGTGTCTAAAAAACCGTTATCCATTTATAAGTGGTATAGAGAATAAATTTGTCGACAAACAAGTTCTTGCAATGTGTTATACGTACTACCTGTAATAGTTTGATAATTATTAATGCAATGAATAGTTTTTATGATTATATTTTACATCTGTGGTGTAAAATATAATCCTTCTCTATTGAAGAAGCAGCATAAAAAACAAAATTCTGTGGAATAAACACATGAAAATCAGTAATAAGTAAATTTGACTCCGTTAGTCATGTCAAAAACAGGGTTTTTTCACTGTTTTTACATCTTCTCAAAATTCATAGCTTTTTTCTGAAGATGTTACCCATCTTGGTCCAGGGCTTATGTTAAAGGGTTTACAATAAAGAATCAGAAAAAAATTTGTCGAACAAAAAATATTCTGTTGAACTCCTTTCTTTTTTTTTTATAAAGGTACACTGAAAAGCAGCTAATCAGAGACTTTCAAAAAGGATCATAAAAAAAATATGACTACA
>JAWWEQ010010613.1:0-42399 GCA_035583055.1 Torymus tubicola | reverse complement strand
TTCTCTTTAATTCTTTTGTTTGTTAATTAATATAAGAAAAATATAGCTATATATATAATAACATATACGCATGATTAAATACATTTTAATAATGTCAAAAGTTTGTACGCACACCGCAGTGCTGAAGAAAAAAGCCACGCACCACTCGTCTTTTATAATTATATCCTTAATGAAACGCATTTTTAAACACCTGCCAGGTCAATTCATCCGAAGGCTATATATATATACACACATACTCTGTAATCGAAACAAAGCAGCATTTCCACGAATAACCAATAACTTTCCTCGTGTACTTTTTGCGACTATACTTCAATTCGTCTATATAATGCATCATTTTGCAATACGACGAGCTGACAAACATCACATCACATAATCTCATTTTGCAAAACAGGAGCAGCGAGAATTTTCGTCAGAGAGCTGCGTACATATATATATCGTTTAACTGTTCTGTGCGTATATAAGAAAGTTGGGTGCGCGCAGTTTTTCGGGTACAAAAAAGTGTTCTACATGCGTAATTAAGTCGATACACGTGTTTACGAGTCGCGGAGTGAAAGCGCGCAGCTGACGATCACCGACCGTAGTATGTGTGTGTATTATATAGCGCCGCCTGATGAGAGGCAACCGGGATGAGTCGATGAGTCGGCGGGGTTGTCTGGTTTAGGAGGTTTTTTGGTTGATAGAAATTCCTCGATATTGCGGGAAATTGTTATATCGTTTGTTTATGGAAATGGTAAAGTAATCGCGTGGTTGCAACAAAATAGGATTTATTTATAAAGATTTATTATTATGGAAATTTTTGACGTTGATAAGCAATGGGAAGAAGGAAAGAATTTAGTATAGCCAAGGTACATTGCTCACAGTATTATAGGCATCGTATCGAAAACGTATGAGATCATACTTACCATATGTATAGTCAACTATTAGCGATACTCTTTTTTTACACAATGACTATACTTGTACCATTATATTGTTTTTTTTTGTGGAGTTTGGGCGAGAATTAAACAGGCTATATAATATACGGAGCGCTCATTTTAGCTACGGCAGCATAAAGCTACTGCACGCTAATAAAGCATTGTTTGTTGATACTAATAGCGTATGATTTTTAGCACGCGCAGTATGATACTCCTCGCTGCTACATGAGTAAACAATATGTGCGCCGAGAGTAGCGCCATCGCACTAGTGTATAAGCTACTTAGCAACTGTCACGCGTCAATAGCAAAAGTTTTATACCACAGTGGTATGAGTTCCATGCTCTCGTGGTATAGACTCACTGCTTTCGGAGCATGAAAAGTATATTCTGTACTACTAGCACGAATTTTATACTTTCGCAGTCTTCGTGTTATGCCACCGCAGTACTAATACTAACTATACTATTAAAGTCTAAATTTGTGCTACATTCACATGGATTTCATGCTACTCAAGTAAAACAAAAATGTATGCTTCTATAGCGCGAGCTTCCGTACCATCATAGATAAATTGAGCTCTCCGTGTAAGTATACATTTTTATATAATTATCATTATTATAATTATCTAAAAGAAATTAAAAAATATAATGGCTTACACTGCCCTGTACCAATTCGTTTGAGTTATATTCATTCGAGATCAAACAAACATTATTAAAATATTCTTATCAAAATAAAACTCTGAAGCAATCAAACCGTAATTTTAACCAACACAAACAATAATTTTTTTTTAAGATTGTTTAAAGCCCGTCTTTTATATATAAAAATACAAAACAACGAATACATTATTTTAGTTGATTGAAAGTTATTCTAGTCCTATATAATTATTTACTTGTGTTATATGAACATACTCATATCAAACCGAAAATTACTGTAAAAATGATAAACTACACAATATCAGTCACAAAGCCTACCTAAAACTTTATATATATACATGCATCCCCTCTAAAAAAGATCAACTCCACACTTGTTTCTCTCGAGCCAACGCGTATAGCCACATTTCACTCGGTTGCGATATACACATACATATATATCCAACTAACGAAGCCACCCCAACATCGCATACGTACCTTACACACATGAAGCGCACATCCAGCCAAAACCCTCCCAAACTATCTCCATCTCATTCACAGAAACCGACTGCATCTCAATACTCTCTCGTACACATATATATACATACATACACGCACAGCGCAACAGCAGCCCGAAAATCCTGCACGCGCTGCAGATCCCATCATCTCTCTCTCTCTCTCTTTCTCTCGAAACACACACTGCGCGCACGCACGTGCACTGCACCTTTCTCTCTCTCTCTCTCTCTTTCTCTCTTTTCGCCCGCGGCCGATTATTCGGCACGCGCCCGTCGTGCTTTCGGTTTTTGCGCTATACATACGTATATCTATATATATATATTGCTCATACGTGTATGTATATATACGCTTGCGCGCACCCACTGGCCTCTTGGCACACGGACCTACTTCGAGGCCTTATTGACGAGCGGCTTTTGTTTTTTGCGCACCCAGGCAATACACCCAAGGGAGAGAGAAAGAGAGGAAAGGGGGCAGCGAGATCTGGTTCCTGGGCTTTTTGCGCGCCAGGCTCGTTTATTTTCGGCAGCAGCCAAAGAGAGAGAGAGAGAGGATATATGCGCGTAGTATATATCGAGAGAAAGGAGGCGGAGGAGGAGGTGCTGTTCATGATGCTGGTGCATTCGGTTCGGTATATACTCATATATACGTGCGTACGATTGATACTTTATGCCTAGCGGTGCTTTCTTGGCCCTATACGCGTGTGTGCAGTTGTAATGATAATCGAGAGGAGGAGGAGATTGAGAGGGATTCGAGCGAAGTGAAATTAGACGCGAGAGACGGATTATTGTTTAATTACGCACTGAAATTGTTTAAAATATTAATTATCTCTCCCCGTACATTAATCGATTTTCGCGGAATAACGTCTTTACGATTCTTTTTTCTTATAGTCAATTAATACAAGCTATGTATATACCATAAACGTTAACGCTGTTATATACACCATTATAATTGCCCTACGTTTACGGTACACCCTGGGCCAACCCACACATTAAAAAAAAGCCGAAAATCGCCACTTCCTCTATATATAATATACTACGACGCCCGTAACTCAGCATCGAGCGAGCAACTCGTCGACTTGCTCCGAACCCCATATATTTCTCTCCTCTCCACCCACAAAACACTGGTCGCATACTTATACCATGTATATAACTCGCGACAAATCACACGAAATCAACAAGCCCATGATGCATATATATATATATATCCTCAACGTCCCCGGATGTTGTATACGCTTTGCCTCACGCCTCTCTCTCTCTTGCGCACGCGCGCTTGACGTTTTTTCCTTCCGTTTCGACTTCTTTTTTTCTTCATGGTTGCCGCAGACACACACACCCACGCGTGTATATTTTTAGCGCGCGTGATTTTCCCGCGAGCGTGTGAAATTCGAGCGCGGGTGGTGCATGCGGCCCTTCTTTTTTTTCTTCCTTCTTTTTCAGGAAGTGTATATGGTGGGAGTGTGTATATGTGTGGTGCACGTTGGTACGTGTCTGTAAATATGAGATGTAAAGGTGGGCGGTGCTGGTGATTAGTACACGGTGTTTTAAGGAGACAGGCGATGGTATATGGATGTTTGTTTTAGGAGGAATTAGCCTGTAATTGTGGCAGTTTTTCTTCGACGATATGTGTACCGCATAGCGATGTCGTTACAGAAATATTTCAACTGCTCTACAGTGATTGGGACGTTGCTCGGTATGCATATATACATAAGTTTTTTTAATAGTTCTTCAAGTATACAATAACGTTTAAAATTCGTACGTTATCCATGCAAAAAGCAGTTGTTTCTATACAAAATTAACATTATCCTAACACGCATCTTCTACACGATAATTTCGACCAATAGAGTTATTTTCAAAATTCCCTATAATCATAATAACACTTCTTCTCCTGACCAACCCAACATACATAAACACGAAAAACCCACTCGAACTCTTCGCTCGCACAATATATATACACCTACCGCGTTCACTCGTAGTGCGCTCCTCATCTGCAGCACACTCTGTTTAGCAAATACTGTAATTATACTAAGCCAGCGCTCCTGAAAAACAATCTCTCTCGCACGAAACGCTTTTTCTCGTTCTCTCTCTCTCTCTCTCTCTCTCTAGCACCCAAGGAAACAACGTTTACTACTCCAAATAATTTAATCGCGTCCAAACGCTTGCTCTCTTCGGAAATGCGCCGCATGAAACCCGAGATACACATATATACCTATATACACGTATATAGTGAAGGCTCGTGTTCGGCTTCCTTCTCATTCCATTTACACTTATGTACACTGGGCATACATATAGGAACGGTTGGGGCGCTCTCTCCTCGGGCTACCGAAAATATTTTCCTAGGACGCGGCTAGACAAACTCTACCGTGGAAAGCCAATATCGATATTTTTCTTCGTCTCTCTTGCTCGTCCGCGTGTGGCTCCCTTTTTTTTCTCTCTCTCTTTCGCGACGATATATATATAGGAGGAAGTACGACGCTCGTGGGGGATTGAAAGAAAGAAAAAAAGCGGAAAATTCTCACGCGCTGTTTTTTTTCTCTTAGCTCGCCGTCACACAATGTATCGGACATTATATTACAATGGCGATGTAGGAGAGGAGTGAGCTACTGGAGGGATTACGGTATTATTTTAAGGAGGCTTTTGAGCTCTGCCGACGTAGAGACCAATGATGCACTTGAGCGTATATATGGTATATATATATAATATATTGTCGTGGGGTGAACCGCGTGCGGAGGGATGACAGTCTCCCTGCGGGTTTATAAGGAGAAGACAATCGAGGTTTGTAGGTCGCATTATTCTCGAGCACTCGCGGAAATCAGAAGTGGCTGCCGACCTGCGGCTACGAAAATATTTTATTTTCTATTTAAGGCTCTCGCGGAGAATTTTTAATTGTTACTCGGCGGATGTTTTGAAAATCGTCGAACCAAGCGTGCCGATAGAAATTCACGGAGTTTTTGTTGGATATACGGTTTCAGTAAGATTTATAAATATATGTGACATGCTTGTCCCAGAGAATATTTGAATAAGAAAAAAAAATTGGTAACTTTATGATTAAAATCACTAAAAGATACTATACTAAACTACTATATGTACTTTTCATTTAACTATCGACTGACAATAATTATTTTTCGTAAGAAACTTCACTTCTTTCTATTTACAAAATCTAAGATTTCTATACCACAAAAGAGGAAACCGACAGACCGATCAGTTAATTTTCCACGGTAAGATAACTTTGTCGTACAAGAACCTACCTTCAACACAACTATATGTATATATACACCTCAAAATCACACCTTCGCGCATTTCATCGTTCGCTATACATATACCTGCATTGGCCGACGTTTCAATTCCCCCCGTCCTGACAAAAAGTCAATCAAACTCGCCGGCAACCGTAACCAGTTAAAAAGTACCGCAATCACGTACCTCAATAGCCCCCAGTCCCGGGAATCCGATCGCGCCTCCGTAAAGATCATTCATTCGTGCCCTTTCATTCTTGACTTTTCTACCCCCGGAATTTCACGCGTTCGTATACGTATATACATCTATACTGTATACTCATACAGACCCTGCGTCTATACACATATATTCGCGCGATGTGTGGTCGCTGTGGTTCCTCTATACATTATATTCCCCGGAGGACAGAGAAGACATCGCGTGTGCGCGCCCCCACAATGAGGTCGCGTTGAAGAGCGCAATGAATGGCCGTCGATGATGGCACCCCCTACAGAGTCAGTTCTGTGCCTTATTCTCTTCCTTCCGAGACCCCTAAGCCATTTTTCCTCTTTCATTCGTTATATTCTTCTCTCTTCTTCTTTTTTTTGTCGAGTACGCGCCTATACGGTTCCTTGGAAAATGAACGATATGTGTCGTGCGCGCACGCGCCACGGGGCGATATATATATAATATTGGGGCAGTGCCCCCTACCGTGGTTTAAGAAAATGTCGCGTGCCTCCGGTCCAGGGGTGTTGTTGTACGCGCGCGCGCCCTGAAGAAAATAAGGCGGAGTCTCGGTGAGGGGTGGGTTGGATTTTTCTCTTTTTTTTTATTCTTCGCATTGTCAGGTATAGGAGGGGAACGCACGAAAAGTGTGCCATTTCGCGGTCGTGCGTGAATGCGGACTGGGGCGGGTTTCTCGAGGGCACGTTGAAGAACGTGAATATTTATAGATCCTGACCTTTGGGGACACAGAAGGAGAATGATTTTTATTAATGATTAAGGGGAGGTGACGTGCGTATAAGTCGATACAATATGAAGTCTAGGTGAATAGTATATGTTGTAGGTGGTCGGAGATAGAATATTTCTTTTTATAAGTTTGTAAAGGCGAGAATATACTTTCACGTATATTATGCGGTTTATCGTTAGCTGATGGCATGCATTATCATACATTGTAGCGTTTCTGTACATTTTGTGGACGAGCTTCTCCGTCTTCTACAGAAAAGCAACACAGATTCGTGCCATATGGGGGGACGCTGGAAATTAGCCAGGCGCTCTGTGTCACGCGATACCAAAAACGTGTCATGTGCACGCGTTTCTATAGAATACACTTCTAAAAAAAAAGAAAAAAAGAAAAAACTAAGGATCTCACAAACGAAACAAACACTCCTAAAAAGTGCAACCTTTCTTTCACGCCATTCGAGAAAAAAATAAAACATTTTCACGTTACGCAAACGAATCTCAGGAGTAACAAAAAAAAGTGAAAATATTTCTAAACACAGTCGTATATACCCGGCACGGCCAAAATAAACAATCGAAAAGTTAATTCGTCCCGTTAAACATAGTATTTCGCGCACAGCAGGATACAGTTGACTTTTCCCTCCCGCGTCTCGTGCTATTATCTCATTCCGCAGCGTGATCCTGTATATATATATATACACTATACGTTCGCTAGCTACGTCCATTCTCTTCCTTCTTCCGCATAGGAAAGCCAAAGCACAACGTCGTGGTCCATTGTCAACTGTCCCCCCATTCAATTCTCTCACCCCCGACTTTTTCGGGCCTTTATGCGCATACACACACTACTTTTTTTTTCTCTTCTGCTTCTTCATACCTCCGACCGCCGTCCTGCGGTTTTCCGAGCGAGTTTCCATTGTGTAGAGGCGACACAAATGGAGAGTGCAACACGAGGAGAGGGAGAGAAAGTCTTTTTACGCTGGATTTTGAACGCGCGCGCGCCTTTACTATATATATATGTGGCAAGGTCTCGAATGTATATCGTTTTAATTGACGCGAGCTCTCGGCAGGCCATCGTCTCTTCTTCCTTTTTACGCGCGTCGCTCTTTTTTTTTCTTCTTCTTTCTCGCCCCCTCTGTCTCCTTACCGCATGCGGTACGCAGTGTCTAGTGTTGTTGTCTATCGACTGCGGGCTCATTCGTTGCTCTTTTCGAGCTCATTCTTTTCTACTCTCGAAGGAAATGGACACTTTGGTCGGGATTTGCGGAATTCCACTTTTACGGTGAATCTTATTCTTTTCTTTTATTTTCTTCCCCCCTCCCCGCTCTTACTCTCTTTTATCCGTTTCTGATTTGTGTTTTTCTTTTCCTGCGGTTGTCGTGAGCGAAGAGTGTAATATGGGTCGAGAGCACGGTCAGGGGTGCCGATGAGGGATATTATAGTTGGCTGGTCTCGATTATCGACGGAAATTTAGATTTCCTGGTGATAGATTTGAAGGGTTCTGTGATTTTGAGGATGTGAATATGATTTTGAGAGACGTGGAGAAAGATAATTGAGTTAAGGAAATAAGCATATTATAGACTTCTATATGGTTATGCGAGTGAGCTTATTTGAATTTTGTGAGTCACGAAAATTATTTTCTTTTACAATCTGGTGAAATGATTTTAAAGTGTTTTTTTAAACTTTGTCACGTAAGTGTATATATTTTCTTTCAGTATATGAAAGGAAGAGAGTGTCATCTTCAGTTGCACTTGAATAAATATTGCTAATACTGAATTCTTACATATACTTTTCATTTTCCATGGTTGCCGTTTGGATCGTACCGTCTATAAGTAACCGTCGTATACAAAAGTGACTTTTTAATACCTTATTAGTAGGTTTTTCATTATTAATTACAATGTAATATTTAAAAATTTGACAACAATATCACAACAATATTGTTTAGTAATTGAATATCAAATCTTTCCAGCGACTTATAAAATAATATTTTATATGTCAATGTGCAAAGTAGATATTGCGTACTTTATGAGGTATATTTCAATTGTTTTATTGTGCTTATTATTGAAGAAACTTATTTTTAACATTTCAATTTTGGTGCAAGTCAAAATAAAAAATGTCTTGCTCCACTAAGAGTATTTTCTTTTCTTATACAAATTTTATTCTGTATATCTGTAGATTTAACTAAAGTAAAAATAAAGTAAAAAAAATAAAGAACATCATTATCTCGCATTACTTTTATTCATTAATCATTGTTCATTGTCTTTCCCGTAAAACCGCTGTTTTGACCGACTTTTCCCTGTAAAATTCACTTTTTCAACCTCACTGCCCGAAATACCAGCGAAATCTACCTTCACCCACCCTCGCTCTCCCTCCGAACCCCACTTACGTCTCAAATCGAATTTCGTGAAAAACTCTCTCTTCTCTTTGTTTTAACACCGCTACCTTCTTTCCGCCGAATCACGCTGACCCTATATATTCCTCTCCACATACACGCGCACGCGTGTGTGTATATATATCCCCGCAAACACTTTAAAAAACCATTCATCAACTTCTGCCCCACTGTGTCCGCGAATTCGCATTTTCATCGTGTTCCGTTCTCAAATTACCCTCCCGAAAAAATTGTACAATACACACGCGTCCGTACAATATGTGTGTATTACTATACACATAATCTTACGCATAGCTTACGCTACGGGAGATCCACGCGATCGCAGGTCTATGTCTATCCATCTCTCTCTCTCTCTCTCTCTCTCTCGGGCTCGCGCGTATACTGAAAAAGATTTTTATCGTCGGAGGCGACGTTTTTTTTCAAATCCATCAGAGCAAGGCGCACGCGAGCGCCGTGAAAAAGAGCGATGGGCTTTTTATCCGTCTTTCGAGGATTTCCATGAATTTTTTTGGGAGATTTTGTCGCATGCTACGACGATATCTCGAGATATAGATATAGGGATGAGGAGATTTTTTTTTTTAGTGAAAAATGGGGTTGTGGGGTATATCGTGTTTTTCAAGGGTATTATGATGGGGACAAAGAGATCGCTGATAGATCCGCGTGGTATTGACGGTATATGTGCTATTATAATCGTGTAAAATTGATTGTTCTGCTAAAGAACGTGTAAGAAAGTGTGAACTTTTTAACAATAAGCTATTGAAAGTTGACGATATCGATGCTTTGATAGTTGCATAGTGGTTTTCCATATGATTTAAGTGTTCTCGGTACGAGCTACGGTTTTTTATTTCTGTGAATGGATAAAAGAAACATCTCAAGAATAAAATTGACACGAATTTTACGTCATATCTCGTGGAAGAAGTACTAACTATAAAGTGGCCACTTTTTTAGTTAACTTTATGGTTAAAGACGAACATTTTTATGGTTTTATGTTTACGTATTTTAAAAAAAAAATGGGTATTTTATGTAACAGTAAAACTTTCCGATGAATTAGATTACTTTTATGGAATGATTTTTACTACTAGGGCCAGATTAGGGAAAAATTCTGCTACTAGAGTAAACTTCAATTTTTACTCTAGTATACTCTTTTGTAGTGTAGTATAGAATTTGCCCAAAACAGAGTTGATGTCGAGAGTCTATTAATAAAATCTTGCAATTTACGTTCGAAAGTCTGCTCAGGATGCTTTATAATCGAGTACTACAAAATTGTGGCTGGAGTATGATAAGAATCTATTGAAATTAACGTGTCCGGACAATTTTCCCGGATATTCAAGGGGACGAAATAATAAGTCCAACCAGTAATTTTTATCTGCTTCATGAGAATAGTATTCAACAAGATTGAGATCGGAGTAACAGTTGCGAGTGGCTTATATTCAGCATTGGATAAACGAGTTGGATTTACATACGAATTTTAGCTTATATACGGTGATAAAGGGTACCATCCAATATCATGGAGATTATAATCGCATAGCATAATCAATTTATGGTCAGGTAATTAATGCGAACTCATCTCAGCAATTTGACAGTGATCTACGTACACAGAGAAAAAAATTTAGTAAAAATTACTATACTGCCTCGTAAAGCCACTACAGACGGCAAAGATCCAAAAAATTACCATATTTAACAGTAAATTTTACAATATAGTAAATTTTACCTTAATTCTAGCAAAATATCGTATAAATAATGGTAATTTTTTGGAGTTTTTACAAAATATTTAATAATTTTTGCTACACTTTTTACTCAGTGTATGATTCTTCAATCATATACTAATATTATTACACTATTAACAGACGTTTACAGTTCACCCACAAAAAAGAGACCCGTCCATCGTAAAAGCCACCCGAATCTCGATTATATATCAAATACCTCCATTTAAAAAGCCTGCGATCGCCGAAAATTTGTTCTAACCGCTCTTCAATGCTTATAAAGGTGACATTTACAACCCCCATCTTTTACCTCACGACAAAAGAAACGACATCTCCATTGTTTTACCTAGGATAGCAGGTTCCGATAGCGCATCCCTATACATATATATGTACATATACACAGTGCTTATATAATCGACCGGACAACCGAGGAAACATCTGATTCCCCGTGTTCTACACGAGAAATCTCATGTCCACCGCACACCCCATATATATATATATAGTATCTTACGATAACCTCGAGAAACCCCGAAAAAAAAGAACTGAACTGTCCCCATGCGGGCCGAACAAAATGTTACATTAGTCACACCAGGAGAAAATATTCCTCCCAGATTCCTCACCCTGATCCATAGCAAAAGTGCCACCGTGCGCGCGCGCGCGTCTCTTAATTTACTTGTCAACCGCGAAGACTTTGCCGACCTCACACGAGACTAATCTATCTTGGGGTCGAATCGCTTCGCGGTCTAAAGGGTACAAAGGGGGCAAAGAATTTTTACCGCCGTTTCTTTTTTTTTATCACGCGACGATCGCACGTTTGCGCGAGGAAAGTTCGTAGAAACATGAGAGTGTGAGTGCAAGTACGGTTGGATGGATGAGAAAGGTACGTTGGAGGCTATCGTCGCCAAGACACTTACGCGTGTATATATATATACGTTTTGTTTAGAGACGAGAGAGAAACAATAAATGTAGCGAGTGGACGAGCGCAGAGAAGAGAGCAGAGAGGTGCGGTTTATTGAGAGGAATATCAAAGAGACTCGTATATATATGAGGGAACACGGTGACGCAATTCTGTGGATGATTTATTGCAGTGTATATAAATATATGTATATGGAGGACTGGGGATAAGAATGGATTGCTCTACAATAATTAGCGGGACCTTGCGTCAGGTCGTCGCCTGGTTGTAAACCTAGTTTAATTATGAGCGTCGCTTCGGCGACAATGTAAAGTTATACGAGAGGTTGTATATTATGGTTCGCATGTTACGTCAGCAGGTATACACGTTGTATGTATATGTATATAGGGATGTAAGGTTACTATGTTGTAGGGAAAATGAAAATGTTGTTGCTGAAATTCTATATGTATATATAAAACTAGTTGTTTATTTTTTCGTTGATATAATAAGCAATGAGATCAATTGTGAATTTAATGCAATGGTTTTATTTAAACACTGATCGGTCGATTGGTTAAAAACTGTATTGCAAGAATACTTTACCTTGAGATCAAAGTAGACACATAGAAAACGCAAGTTATAAAGCAGTATCAACATTTCTGGTGCTGAATTTGACTAGGTAATCAATCGCATTGAAGAAGCAAAGAAATGTCAGAAGTGATTCTGGATGCGAGAGGTTGCGCATACCTAATCAGTTCATTAATTAAAAAATAAGTGTCGTCTCAACCCGAATTCTAATACAAGTGGTCTTTTTCAGCGTGATTCTTCGAGAATTATTTTAAAAAATATACCTGCGTAATAGCATTTTGAAATTTTAATTGCTTTATATATATATATTGCTATATTTGTTAGTATGAGTTATAAATGAGAGATATTGTATATGATAATAACTAGAATGGATTTGCGGTGTGAATTTATAATAATAATGTGTGAGTATAATAAGCTCTTTTATTATCATACAATAATTATATATTTATGGTATTCGCAATGATTTGCTCAAAAACTAAAGAATCTGTATAGTAAAATGAGAAAAAACCATTTTTCCTCCCTATAACAATTCGAAAGCCAAATATTTATCTCAATAAAAAAAGCTCAATCGTCTCCAATTACGCTACACTACATTCCCGTCTGTCGATTTTCTAAAAACTTTGACGCCTCAAAACCTAAAGCGCGAGGCGAAGTCAAAGACCTCGCGAGATCTCGAAAAAATTCCTCTCGCACATACCCCGGAATAATAGTAATCAGTGCGTCGCCCTCGAGACTCGCGGGCGCGCGTGTGCCTGACAAAAACGTCTAACCCTTTCTCGTAATCTTTCGGCAATTCCTACGAACCACCTCCAGCGCTTCACCAAATTAACCCCTTATTGTACATACACATACTCAAAGACACGCGTACTCTCTCTTACACACACACAGACACACAACTCTAATCAATCGGAAAAAAATCCAGTCGAAGCACGCGCATAAACAAACCCACGCCCCTAAGAATTTCTCTCTCTCTTCGTTGCTGCACGTATATACCTCGGAGCGCCACACACTGCAGCATCGCGTGATGATGCGTTCGCGCTCGCGCGCTGAGCGTCGAAAGAACTCGAGAACGCGCGGCACACAAGCCCATTACCCGCAAGGCACGCACGTTTGCTGCTGCTGATGCTGATGCTGCTGCTGCGACCGAATACATTATATACTCTCTTTCTCTCTCGCTTTCTTCGCGCGCGCGCTCGCGTATGGAGTGTGCGCAGAGCCGGTCCCTATTAAAAGTCCATAGCTCGGGTCGAGCGAGTTTCGGCTGTGAGCACACGCGTGTGCAGAGAGCTCCGATATCTCCTTTGCGCGGCGCAGAAACGAACACGCGTGTGGTAAGGAGACGTGTGCAACGTTCTGTTTTTTTTTTCTTTTTTTTGTTCATCCAAGCCGAGAGGTTTCGCAGAGAAATTAGAGCTCGGCTCGATTAACAGATTGCGCTGCACTTTATATTTTCGCGTGAGGATGTGAGGGCAAGGAGATGCTTTTTTTTAACTGAAAAGATTAGGATGAAGGGTGAGATATGAGTGGAAGTAATGCGGTTTTAAAGATTTTTGGAGTGTTTGTTTAAAAAGTAAAGGGTTTGGGGAGTACTGCGTTATTTTGATGTTAACAAGTTCGCTCTTTATTGTGATGAATTGTCAAGTAACTGTTAAAATTTCGCAAAAATATATATATATTTTTTGGGAGGAGGAAGCTCGTATTCACCGACAAGGCTGTACTGTATCATTGTTGCTGTCTATGATGCGACTAAATAAAGCAGGCGTCATAATTTAATACAATATAAATGCAGCAGAATTACGGAACAAAGATTTTTTACAAATTCGTGTATGTTACTAAAATCAAATTTAATTCATACATATAGATTATTTTGGCAGCGTCTTATTAGCTTGTCTTTCAGTTACAAGCGCTCCTCGGGAGAACATGACATTTCTCCTGGCGCGAAAATTGGAACACTTCTTGAATTGTTCCTGTTGAAAGGAAGAATAAGATCATTGAATTATTGTAAGTTAAAATACCTCTATTCCTGATAAATTTTATGTAAGTACCAGTATGTCCACGTTAGTTTCATACTTTTTTTCTTAAAGTGTGGGTCACATGTAAGTATTATGTGAGAAAACTATGGCCAACAATCAGCTAATATTGCGCTAAGACACCGAAGCCACTTTTACGCGAGGTGATAATCAATTTCAAAATATTATATGTGATTCACATACCTTATAGTCCCATAAAATATTTTTTATATCATAATTTTTATATTCCAATAGCTTAATGTAGCACATTATTGTTCAAGAGCGCAAAGTTTCTAGCATCAAGGAGTCACTGCGATATTATAACGACGACCATAAGTGTGTTATGATTTCTAGATCGAATAGAATAATGCACGATAAATGATATAAATGGACAAAATTTTGATACGTTTACCAATTTATAACTAGCAGCGACATGCTTTAACTATATAGTAATCCAAAAATTTTAGGATTTTTCTCTGGCTATCTAAAGGTGACCTTAAATTTGACCTTGATCATGATCTTAAAGGTCAAAGTTAAGGTCATCATCATATATCCAGAGAACATTTATTCTAAAAATACATTCCCACCGAATCATCATGATATTCCGAAACTTTTGGCACACTCTACATATGAACAATTCAGGCTCTGGTAGTCATTCGCTTATTCAGAAACATTTGTAATATTTGCTATAGAAACTTAAATTCTGTAATAACACGAGTGTCAAAGATCTTGCAGATTTTCCCAAAAAACAACCATAAGAAAGACACTATCATTTTATAATTTTCTTGATCGAAACTCCAAAAAATGTTAAAAATTCGATAATGCATTATTCTAAAAATCATTAAACATTATATCAAAGTTTTCGCAAATCACTTTTATAAATTTTTCTAACCGACTAAGAACATCAAATTACACGTTAAACTTAACATTCTCTTCCACCACCTCATAACTCCCCTCTCCCTTCTCTGTAGCCCTGTAACACCTCATCTCGAAAAATTCCATTACGCCTCTCCTCTGCTCTCGTATCACCCCGTAACGCGAGAGATTCATTTCGAGATCGATTACCCCGTTTAGCTCGTGCGTGTTTCGCCACCTGACTACGCTCTCTTATTCTCTCTCGCTCTCTCTCTCTTTCTCTCTCTCTTTCTCCTCCCTTCGGACCGTTATATACTTTCTGTGCGTACAGTATAAGTGTACGTATATATACATACTACTGAACAAAGGCAGTGCAGGAAACCTTTCTCGCTTACTCTGTTGAAGAGAACCCGCTGTGCAAAATCCGTCGCTTGGTCTGCAGAGTAAATATCCTACAGCCTGGACTAAACGGGCCATAGTTTTTGCCAAAGCTTAAGCGATACGTCGAATGAATCCCAAAGAGAGAGAGAGACAACGGCAGAACGAGAGACAGAGAGTGTGAGTAGTCGAGATGGAGCACTGTGACAGAGATAGACAGAGAGAGAGAGAGAGAGAGAGAAGTGAAATCGCCGTTTCACTTCCGCTTAAACAGTAAATAGTAATAAAATTATCCGAAGTATTTACGACGCAACAAGAAATGCGATGAGACGTAGGTATAAGTTCTGGTCAATAGTTGTTATTAGGGAGCCGACTGATAATAATCGTAAATTTTTATAATGCAAATATTTTCATCTTTACTGTCACGATTTTGAAGTCCGGCTAAAAAACGAGGCAGAGGAGAAATTTTTGTTTTACGAAATTTTTTAAGTTTACAAGGGTGTCGTTGTAGCAGACGATGAAGATGATCCGTACGTTAAAGTAAAATTTTCGGAAAGGTTAGCATAACGATTTAAAAAGATTTACTTAGCACCAAAGATACTAAAACGGATCTGGAATAATTATTGGATAGCTTACGATAATACTTACTACAGTGAGAATAGTGACGATTTAGCTAAGTATATTTGACCTAGTGTGGGGTTAAGCGGAAGTTTTAAAGATTTTTAAAAGCTTCCTCAGGTAAATAATCGTAATGAATGCAGATTAGGTGTTTAAGGGAGAATTCTATTTCGGTTGAATGTCTTATAGATTCTCATTTTCCTTCAAAATAAAGTATATTTGCAAAAGTAATGTTAGAGTTTTAGGGTCAATAAATCATGTACACAGATCACCAAGTATAAATAATGAACCTAAAATGGTAATTCCCATTAAAATGTCTACTATACGTTAATGTTTGTACCGACATTAACTAGCAATAAATGTATTCAAATGTATAAGTAATACTCTGAAGTTATATTAAATTTTTTACTTTGAATAAGCTACAAAAATTTTTTTAGATTCACTGTATCCAAAGATATGGATTTTTCTAAATTTGTAACTTTCTAAATTCAGAAAATTAATGAAATTTAATCATATTGGTTTTATACTGATGGTTTTGAGACCATTGCAGTTAATATCTATTAATTTCCTGAGCCTGCAGATTACAATGGTACTCAAACTTACAAAAAACTAAAAAATAAAAAAAAAAAGAAATGATTGCTGATTTGTAATTATGATACATAACCTTGAGAACATCAAGACAAATGCTGTAAGACTATACTAGCAGCTAGTCTAAGAAAATTTAGGTATGCATTGCGATTTAAAGAAGAACAGACTGGGTTACGCATTCTGGAATACTTAACATGTTCATCAAAGCAATAGAAGTTGATAAACCATTTTCTGCGATGATCGAAATTTGGGTGCCATCCTAATTGAAGAGCTATTTGGAATAAGGTCATATATCTTATAGGTTTTTATGAGAGATAGTCATTCCAATTTCTCGGATTTTCTCTGTTGCAAGGGTCTTTGGATACAACGCGTTGGATTTCTTAGTAAAATTTTGATAGATTTGATTATACCTATATATGCGGGAATGCAATTTCTCGAGTAAAATATTCCGTAGTCCTATTAAAATCCCACCATAAAAACTTCTGTATCTAGATTTCCAAGATAGAATATGGCCCTATAGCGCGATATCAAGAATTACATTGTGAAAGCGTTATTTTGAAAATAAAAATTCGCATTTTTTTCAAATGGCCGTAGTTTTAGCCCAAGTTATCGTATCGAGGCGTTTAGTTTAAATTGTGCGAAATTTTACCAGCTTTCATGTGGTGTTTTTCAGATTTTAAATAACTTAAATAGTTTTTGAGATGTATTGAAAAAACTGAAAAAATTGAATTTTCCAAATTTAATTTCTCAAAAACACCACCTTTTTTTCGTGAAATTTGGATATGTTTTAAAAAAGTTTAACCTAGACAATATATTGACTACTGTGGTAGTAGGGGTTACAAAACAAAAGCAAAAACATTATATGTAAAATTTGTGAATTACATATATATTAAAGAATAACTGAATTGATTTATAGATAGTCAATTGTTCATAAAAAAAGAAAATGCTACTAGCGTTTGTATTATCATAATTAATATTATTATTACTATTATTATTACTATTCAGTTTCCAATCAAAAACATTAAATGAAACTTTTTATTTTTACGTTTACTGTTTCATAAATATTAAAAGGTAAGGCATAGTGGTTGGTAGAGGGATGGTGGTCAATGAAAAAATAGTCAATTTTTAATTTATACTGTAACTTCTTATTTAATATAGTAACGATTGATCTTACGATCGATATAGGAATATACATGTACATTACAGCCATAAAATAGATTAATCGCAATACTATGTACAACAAATCTCATCTACTTTTCGCATACATATTTATATATAAGGCACTGGCACGTTTAGTTATACTATAAAGTCTCTAAAAGACACGCATAAGTTGACAAAATCTTCAACTTCCTCTCAAAGAAAAAAAAAATAAAACCTTACTACGCAAAAAAAGAACCTAAGAATTGGGTGCGCACCCTGCGAAGAACTTGTGGCCACAATATAAATCTTTCCTTTCTCTATACATACGCAAGTTTTTTTTTTTATTATTACCATACAACACAATGCTCGAATTGTATCGAGGAGGATATGCGCGAGAATCAAAATATCATACATTTATATATATATATATATATATGGTAAATCCTTGTCCTTTCAGTCGTGGCAACCGAATTTCTCATGTATAAGCCATGCGTGCACATGTCGAATACGAAATCCGGCCACCAGGGTGCCCTGCTCGTAGCGATGCTCGTAGAACTGTGACTAGATCGCGCATCGGAGGGCCGTTAAATAATCGCTAATATATCATTTTTATTATACATATATGTACATCTATGCGAGTACACGAATCTCTTCGTCATCGTAGTCGCATTAAAGAACCGGTGCCACCGGATTCTTTTTTTTCCATATGTGATCGCTCCGTCTTTCGTTTGCGAGTATCTCTGTATGTGTGCATTCTGTAACAAAAAATGAAAGATATCCGTGAGTAAAGTTGCCTCGAGGGATGCTGTATATTTGGGGGGTCAGAGAATAAAGCCAAAGGTCGCCGGGAGAGGAACACAGGTATAAACGGAAAAGCAGAGAGAAGAGAGAGAGAGAGAGGACTTTTCAGGTAGATTTGGTGATTCGACGCGGCCGTCGGAAAATAAAGGCAAATATGAGGAGAATTTTTTGGGTTCGACGGTATTAATTTCAACGACGATTTCGCCATGTTAATGATAAAAGGACACGGAGAGAACGGTTACGCTCGAAATTTAATAACAGAAAAAAAGGTGAACGGGCGAGCCTCGTGCTGACAATGAGTCCCCGAAAATTAGCATAATTAATTCAACGCGACGCTCGCGATCCAAAAACGTCCTCTCGAAATAAATATTCAGCGGCGCGTATAGAAAGAGAGAGAAAAGTACGCGCTCGTAGGGGATGATTTCAGGTAAAAGCAGGAGGTTTTCGCTTCGAAGGGAGACCGGTTAGTCTGCCCGACAAAGGGGACCAACGGATGCATTCGTGTTAAATGCAGCGAGCGTTAAAAGAGAGAGGGATGCGAGAAGCGTAACGACTGTTTGCAATTTTTTTATGCGGTAAGAGCAAAGCTTTTTTTTTAATTTTTGGTTTAGTGATTTTAGTTGGGAGGGATTTTCATGACAAAAAGCGTGCCGAGAGAAAAAAAGAGCGGGAGAGTTGATCGATGCCCGAGGGGTCGTCGTCACGGGGACAAAAGCTCTCTCGCTCCGAGGCGCGAATAAAAGTCCCTCCGTAAGGAACCAAGAAAAAAAGAGAGAGAGAGGACCAAGTTGAAAAAAAGGAAGCGAGCGAGATGAAACGAATACTGCGCTCGCTAGGGGCGTCGCCTGGAAAATGCAGCACCGAGGGGAGGAACGAATGCTTCTCTCTTTCGTATCGAGGGAGGAATACTTCTATCCGTCTCTTTCGCTCCCTTTCAACAAGCACAGAGAGAGAGGGAGAGAATGAGAGAGAGGAAGAACAGTCCCCCGGCCGAATGAAAGAAATCTCCTGGACAATGGGTGCGCGCGATGAATGGAGTCTGCGCAGTTCAATGTGTACTACTACTACTACTACTACTACGCGTATATATGTGTGTATATGTATATATATATATATATGTACAGCAAGGGGGTCGCATTATGAGAGGGCAAGGTCACAAATTTAGCGCTTGGCGCGCTCGGTTTTTCGAGGGAGGAAGAGGGAGACAGATTGTTAATGAAGCAAAGAGAGGGTGGGGAAGCATGAGTGAAAAGGTAAGGGGACGTGTGGATAATTCGGCCGGTTTGCCGGAAAATTCGTAACTCTGAGAAGGGTTGGTTAAATGAGTAATGATGGTGATGAGAAAGACAGGGGCGACAATTTTGGCGATGAATTTTTCCATTTCACCAAAATATCAATTTTTTCAATTCAATAAACTTTAAAAAAACAAAATTAATCGATACTAACCTCAACGAAAAGTCCGAGCGTCGGGATGAAGCGATGTCCAGCCGCTCTGCATGTTTCATAAGCTCAGTCCGCTCAGCAGACTACAACCCGCAGCGCGCCTCTTCTTCTCTTACTGATTATTTTGCCAAAACGAGATGTAATCGAGGAGTTCCTCGGCGTCGGGGCTCATCGCCTCGTAGCTGTCGTAACCGTCAGTGTTCGCCGCGTATATGGCACCACCGAAGCTGGCACTGCCGTAACCCTGGCTACCTCCAGCGGACGACGCTTCGGAGACAAAGCTGGGGGTAGGCGAGCTGGATGCCTCGCTACTTGGTCCAGGCACGTAGATGGGACTGAGACGCTGAAGCTGTTGGGGCGAGTGCTGCTGCTCGATATACTGAGGCGAGTACTGCTGAGGCTGAAGGTTATGGTAGTGGTGCTGAGGTGAATGCTGAGGCTGATAGATATGATGGTGATGCTGCTGGGGCTGTTGTTGCACTGGAGAATGCTGGGGCTGGTACTGATGATGAACAAGACTGTCCTCGTCACTGCTCTCCGTTTTCAGCTCGATCTTATGCGGCTGCGGGGATAGAGTGCTGCTGCTGCTGGTGCTAGGGGATGGAGATCCGACGCTACTATCTGAGGACGTTGAGTTAGTGTCGCTAGCTGGGTCCTGTTTCAGAATGCACGTAAGATTTTTAATGTACTCTACGGCCATGCGGAGGGTCTCGACCTTTGAGAGCTTCTTGCTTCCTGCTCTGGCTCCACCGTGAGTACCGGCAGTGTTGCCTCCGAGCGCGACGGCGACACTTTGCGGGATATGCTGGCGCAGGGTGGCGAAGCCGTTGTTCACCTGCTTAACACGGTTCCTCTCGCGGGCGTTCCTGCGAGCCACAGATGCCGGCTGATGTGAGCCGCCGCTGTAGGACGTCGTCTGCCCATACATCTTACGCTTTGTTTGAGTTGATGGTTGTACTTGCTGTTGTTGTTGCTGCTGCTGCTGAATGTTGCTCTTGATGTCAGCGCCGCTGCTGGTACTGGAGGCGGTGACGATGACGTTGCCGCGATGAGTTAGAGAATTCGGGCTCGTCGTCGCGGCGATGTGATACTGCTGCTGCTGTGGCTGCTGTTGCTGCTGTTGCTGCTGCTGCTGCTGCGCTCCGATCATCATGGTGAATTCGTTGTTCTCGGTATCGTCAAGACCCACTAGTGTCATCTTGCACCAATATAGTCCGGCAGAGAGAGAACTGATCTCTCCCTCACGAGTAAATGTCTATGTGTAGATATGTATATACGCGCACAGAAAACTAAGTTGCCGAGTTCGACGAACACGTGTTTGTGTGCGCAGAGCTGAACTGTGAGAGTCACGTCTCGAAGGAAAACTGAGAAAGAAAGTCTCGGAGAAAATAAGTCTGCTTCTCGAAACTGTTCGTGCACTCTCGGTGATCGTTGCTCCCGAAATACCTTCGATGAGGGCTCGGGGCCTTATATAGGACGCACGGGGCACGCGCCTCGTCTCCCCACTACGGGCACCGGTCCGAGCCGCCGCCGTAGCCGCCGCAACGGCGGCACACGCTCCATGGGCCCTAAAGCGAAGGAGCCCGACTCGTCTGCCGCCGCCGTACGTAAGACGGAGAGAGAAAGAGATAGAGAGAACGAGAGAGAGAGAGAGAGAACTCCGGTCCAACCTCCCTTTCCCCCTCTACCTCTCTCCCTCGTTCTCTCTTCTGTGTGCTACGCATGTGTGCCTGACGCGCACGCATACGGTCCCCTCTTCCTCCTCCGCCCCTCGCTCCTCCTGTTGCTCCTGAAGCTGGAGCAGCAGCACACGTCCGACGGGTGCGTATATGTGTATGTGTGGAGACGATCGACAAGTATAGGCAATGTGTGCGTGCACACGTATATACCAGCGCAGTGCGTAATTTTACAAGTACGAGTATAAGCACGTGTATGTGTGCAAGTTACAATAACCATTTCGTATGCAAGTGTACGAGGGTAGACACATATATAGATATTGCACACTCGGGCCTTTCGGTCCCGACGTACGTTCTTCCTCTCTCTCTCTCTCTCTCTCTCTCTCTCTTTCTCCTTTCCTCTCCTTTGCGCGCAGCATCTCACTGGCTTCGCGTATATAACACACATATATATATACACACATGCGAGTCTGCACGAGCGTGCGCCACGGCACGCGACCGCCATCCCTCCCCCTCGCGAGGCGCGCGCGCTCGGGCCCCGCGCATGTGCGTTATATCTGTATATATATATATATATGCAACCAGTGGTAGGGGACTTTCGCTCGCGTATACACCGTGGCAGAATGTGCGCGCTCTCTGTCTCTCTCTCTCTCTTTCTCTCCGCACAAGATCAAGTGCAGAGTATATATCGGTGCCAAGAGCAAAGTGCAAGGAAATTGAGAGTGTGGTGTAAAGCGCACCGGATTTTTGTACGCTGCAGTGGTTTACTGTCTATTTGAAAGTTAAATTTAACTTGTGTGCTAAGGGAGAGAAGGGTTTTTGTTTTTGCGGGGAATGATAAAGAAGTCTGCAAGAGATAGAGAGATCGAGTTGGTATTTTTATTTGGGAGCCTGTTGATTCATTAGTACGCGTGATAATGGAATGGGACTTTTTGAGTAGGTTGTCGGCGAGCTTTTTCTGGATTGCCGCGCTCTCTCAGAGACATTAGATGAATTAATTTGGGAAGGTTTAGGATTTAGATTCGCGAGGTTCTGTAATATATGGGACGTCTATTAGTTGCAGGATTGGTTTCTAAGTAATGAACCGATAGCGGTAGTGGCGATTGATTTGGTTAATTAAAAATCTTGGCGCCGCTTTCACCGATTTATCTCTACTAGCTCAACTAATCTTAGAAATACTAGTATATCTCGAATTTTTCTACACATAATAAGCATTTCGTACAAATTGCGTCATTATTAAACCAACATCTAGCATTTTTTCTCCGTCCTAACCGTGATGCCAAAAGGGCCCTACCACCGCGTTTCGCGTGCAGCCTTCGCTAATTAACATTTGCGTGAGCGTGCGCGTGCGCATCGCAGGCCGTCGTAAAACCCCTAAACCCATTACGCGGCTCCCGAAAAAAGTCCCTAATCTTACTCTCCACAAGATAAAAACCCCCTCATATACACAGACATGTGCATGAAAAACTGCATCAGCATCAGCGGTTGTGGTGGCGGTCAGAAGCGAGTCGAATTGAGAAGCACTGGTCGCTCCTACATCACTCAGCATCCCCATGCGCCCGAAATTCGAACAGTTACCGCTGGCAAAAAAGGGACCAAGAGAGGAAGACGGGAAAAGGAGAGAGGGGGAAGCAGCGCGCGCGGGCTCCAAAAGAGAGGGGAGGAGAAACTCCGTGGCGCGAGCTCGCGTCAGGGTTCGGAAGATAAAAGCGAGGTAGGGAGGATGAGAGGGATAGAAAGAGAGGAGGGTGAATGCAGGGAGAGGATGAGAGGAAGGGAGATAAGTTTTGAAAGAGGGAGATAAGCTGAAGTACTGAGGATTTATGGACTTTTCTAACGCCTTTTTTCGAAGGTGCTGATTATGATTTCATTGAACAACTCTTTGGACGATGACAGCACTATCTTTATCTAAGCTTTTTGAAGGTGAATATATTGGAAGGCGATCAAAAATGATTTAATAAATATAGCGTTTCGATTTCATCTTAACGAATAACTATTGCAATTAAAATTTCAACTAGATAAGTCTAAACATTAAACTTTAATGGACATTTTTTAGAATTGTCTGTCTTGATTATGGCATTTCTCATTTGGTCCAGGCCAAACTCACGCACGCGTATTTAAAGTAAAAGAGAAAAGGAAGTAAAGTTACGACAGGGTACATGCAGGACCCAAAAGTACATACGCCTTACCAGTAGAGCGCGACGGAAAACGAGACGGGAGCAGTCGAAAAGCGCGCCATGAGAGAGAGAGAGAGAGAGAAAAGAAATCTAAAAGAGAGTATAGGACTGAAAGGCATAAAAGAGACGCGCGCGCGCTCAGAGAAGAAAGAAGAAAGACCGAGCGAGCGAGAGAGAAAAAGAATACATTATGGAAAAGGGGGGAGCTCACTCTTGCGCGCGCGCGCAGGGCCCGCAGGGGCTCTGAAAGACGAAACGAGAGTAGGAGAGTGGGGGGAGCAGGCCCAGAAAGCAGGCGAGCAAAAGAGAAAGAGAAAAAAAGAAGCTCATACGTGCGTACGCGAGCAAACGCGCGCGGCGCCCCCACCATGGGACTCACAGTGGCGCGCGCCGGTCATCCCCACCATTAGGCCCGCGCGCGCGCGAGAGCATGTGTGGAACAGGGAGAGAGAGAAAGAGCATCTCTCAGGAGAGTAAGCGCGCGCTTCTGTATGAATATATGTATATGTATGCGCCTGGTGCACAGAATTCGGGTAGGTGCGCACGCTCTTTTTCTCTCTCTCGCTCTTTTTATTTTGCGATTGTCTCGTTGGTAAAGTGACTTTTTTGGAGGGGTAGAGCGACCGGATTTGCGTACGAGAGGTGGATGTGCCGATTGAAATATCGAATCTCGACTTTTTGTGTTGGGTGTTGAACAGAAAAATATATTAAAACATGTTACGTGTGTTACTTTAACGCACACGTATTTTGTATAGTGCTTATTTTTACAAAACGTATCATCACTTGAGATACTAATCAGATGATACTTGATACACGATCTCATTAAACAGAAATTCTAATAAGTTCTACATTGCTTACAAACATGTTATTGATGATTAATATTCAGTTCTCTGTATCTCTATTCCGCCTTATACTTTTGCCATCTATCCATGTTGCCTTTAGGCTAAAGCAGTCGTGCCCAGTACATAAGTTCCTTAATCAATCAACTGGTCCCATCCTCGCGATCTTAAAAATAATCTTTCTCAAGAAGTTATATAATGTTACGAGTTTTTTGTTTATATTAATAAATTTCTAAATTCATTATATTCATGAAAGAATGAAACTTTAACTATACTCAAACCTAACATTTTTCTACAAAAATGATTTTGTTAAAGTTCTTTTTAGCAAAGATAGAACCAAATTCGATATAAATATAAGCATGTTAATTGCAAATAAATCTAATTCAGACGTGTGTATTCAGCTCTATTTTAATTACATAGGGAAAAACATTATTGAATGAAACGAGAAGATCGTGCCGGTGCATAGATACGTGATGTTAAAAACTTACATACACAGATGGGTACACGTACCTTCTTTAATTTATTTTATTAACAAGTGAATAGAGCAAAACTGATGTTGGAATCTCTAAAAATCCTTTTTTTATTTGTATAACAGCCCATACACATTTTGCATAATTACGTAAATCTAAGTACTTATACTGCGGTGTTCCCCAATATGTCACTTATAAAAACGCAATTACCCCCGACAGGTTATAGCACCGCTATATATATTCTCCGAAAATCCATACAATATCTTCTCGAACCTCATTAAACATTCGAACTCGGGCAATTCAGTTGAATTTCTCCAGGACACCTCCGAAATCCATACATAATACCCCCGCATGCGCAGAATTCACAAGTCCGCAGTGACTCTCTACCATAAACAATAAATATATCGACACAATGGCACAAAAGGCGAAAGCATCGTGTTGCGCGCCTCCGAAAATTAAGAAATTATCATTTTATCCAATATCCTCTCTCTCTCTCTTGCTCTCTTTTTCCCCTCTGCTAAAAAAAAAGCAACAAATCCTTACACCCCATGTGTATATGTGTGCGTGCGCGCACGCAACAAAAGAGATGGACCGTATTATAGCAGCCGTAGCAGCAGCAGCAGCAGCAGCAACCTCCGCTCTTTGTTTCGCGCTCGCGCTCGCATAATAAATTCGGCGATATCGCATCTCAGGCGGGAGAGAGGAGCAACAACGAGAGCACCGGCAGAGAAAAAAAAATAAAGCGAGAGAAGAGCGTTGCTGCTGCTATAGCAGCGTGCAGTCTGCCTAAATTATAACGGGATAAATGCAAGGAGAAGGTGGAGATGCGTGGGCGTGTGCGAGGTCTCTCTCTTTTTCGCTCTCCCGTGTATATATATATATATATACCTTCGTCCGAAAAGTAAATCACGAGGTGGCTCTGCGTTCCTTCTACCTACAGGTGTATAATTATAGTACCTGCGTGCATCCAAGATACCCGAGCAACCGTCGATTTGTCGCGCAGTGCGGCTTGTCGTCGTTGACTTCTTCGGATTGCCAAGAGATGTTGTAAATTCTTTCGGGGCGCGGACGTTCAACCCTTTCGCACGAAGGTAAAGCGCAAGGTTCCCTCGTGGTTAGAATATTTATGTTGATTTATTGGAGGGAAGGAAACAACTACGAGGATTTATAAATTATTGGGTACTTGACTTTTGTTGGTATGCTGGAGAGGCGGTGCGAAGTACTAATCGCTGCTATGCGCGAGAAAGAATGGAAGATGGGTGACGGAGAAAGTGGGATGGAAATTTTAGGTATTGTCACGGTAAGTGTCCGATTGACTTTCTGACTTTTCGAGAAGTCGCTGCGAATTTTGAAGGTGTATAACGATAGGAGGTAGACGAGTCATGTTTCTTACAACTATTTATGGCTGTGTCATAGCTCGCCATTGTTTCAATTACGAATGAAGCTAAAGATTCTATTTTCCTAACCAAAAAAATAGAAAAAAAATCTCGTAAAAGTTTAACACGGAAAATAGCCACAAACACCCATCCGTTTGAATTGAGGCCGCTTTATTGCAGAAACAGCATCCTTTGCAGGGGATAAACCCTGTATCACTCAAGATAAACGTCACCAGACATTAAACAAATATATTTCATACGCAATTGAGCCATTAATAGCAACTTTTCTAATTTAAAAGAATACTCACGCGTTAAGTCTGCCAGGCAAAAAAATGTTTAATAAGACAAGCAGTATATGAAACCGGGCATTTAATCCGATTTAAAGTTATACCAGTTTACTCTTGCCAACCTGCTGCTAAATTTTTGCCAACCACATCGCATGCACAACACTCGTCAATTTAAATATAATTTCAATCCGAACCTCGCGTCATTTTTATTCGGATGCAACTACCTACTTTCTCAACTGTACCCCCACCTTGCAATTTATATATCGGACGTGTTTATTAAGCGATAAAGTCTCCTGAAATTATTCCTCGGCGCAGGCATGCTTATCGATTTTGCAAAATCGATCTTTTATATATATATATATATATACCTTTTACACATGTGCCAGAAACAAAACGAAACGACACGGTAAAATGAGTTTTTTTGTGCAAAACTGCGTATGTATGCGTGTTTGCATAACGCACGGCGGAATCTCGAGAACGCTACTAATGATCGTCCAAAAAAGCGAGCGCGTCATTTTGCGCGACTTTCTACAGAGAAAGAGATAAGAGGTATGTATAAAATGACTTTTCCGTCGGCTTCTCTTTAACATTGCTGCGTCGTTAATTGCGTCGGCACGTGGCCCAGAACGTATATATATATGTGTTTGCACGTGTGTACTTGAGGACCACAGAGTTTGTCGAGAGAGACTGCAGTGGGTCTGTTTTCAATTTTACGTTTTATGACTGGACAAAGTCGTTGAATACCGGATGATTAAGAGCAGCGTAATTAACGAATTTATTTCGCGATTAATCAGGTGATAGTTGCGTAAAAGTCGACGATCAGTGTATAAATAGTGCTTAAGTATCTGTAATTCTTGAAAGGTTTTTTGGTTTGCTGGGTTCTTTTTGAAGTTGTTAAAGTGGATCCTACGACATAGCATCTTACTGCGTATTTAACTTAACGCATGATACGTTGGAAAACAAAGTAACACTTTGAACTGAGCCTTGTAGGTTTCGATAATGTTGAAGTAATCTTGACAGAAATTTTTTTTTTTAATATTACTTACTATTTTGCAAAGAGATAACAAACTATGAGAATTCAAGAAATTACTAAACTTTGGAGCGAAATTGCCAGAAAGTCTAATGATATCTATTGAATTTCCAAAGTCTGTTACCGGTTTACAATATCATAATACTCCATTTTGTAAAAAAATTTGCTTACTGCTACATTTTTTATCCCAAATACGTGCGAATGAGTTTGTGGAACTGCTCTATTTTTTTTAAAGATTTAACAACAACAACAACTTTCACCCATGTTTACAGAAACCATTAAATTCTAAATAAAATAATCCTTAAAGCCAAAAACATCAAAAGCAAACGAACTACCCCCGACCTGGAGCTCTCGAGTCCTTCACTTTTGCGGTTCTCGAAACCCATCTTACTTGCAAAATCCGGTCATCGAACTATCGAATCTCTCCCTTGGGCGTACATATAGCCTTTCCCTCAAGCCTAAACAAAGCACCATAATACTCTTTGCCCTTCGCTCTTTCTCTGTGGCCACTCTTTCTCTCTCTCTCTCTCTCTCTCTCTCTCTCTCTCTCTCTCTCTCTCTCTCTCTCTCATTCTCTTAGACGATTGTCCTCTTTCGTGTCCCGTCTATTAAGTTTGCTCATCCCCTCGTCGCAGCTATTGCGTGCGTTACTTCGTTCTCCGCAGATTTGTCATCCCTCTTATCCTGACCTCGACGGGGCATGGCTGTCTGATCCCCTCAAAATCGAAGATTAATAAAAGTTAGAAATTCGTTTCAAAAGCCTTCGAAGAAAGTAAAAGTTTTAGTGGAATGGACGATAGTTGTCAGTACGATGGAAAGAGAGCTGAAGGCTATATATATATATATATATATATAGATTTTTTGTAGGTTTAATTGGAGAAAGGCACAGAGCTTAGTAGGGTCTCGGTATCCGAAGAAACGAATGTTTTGGCGTGATGCTCTTGAACTGAATATGCAAATAGATGATTAGCGATTATGTAGTGAAAACTGCAAATCATGCTATATTTTGCGTGTATAATGTATATAATATAATAGATTGTATCCAATTCATGCTTATAATAAAATAATTGACAAAAAATGAAATATAAATAAATTATTTGTTATTTATCACGGTAACGAGCCATTTTTATCACTACCTACACTGTTTTTACAATTAAAACTCACCCTACTAATTCCTCCCTCCACAACGATGAGCAAGCGCAACCATACCACCAAACTTCTAATAAGACCCTTAAACCGCAAAAACGCTTTCCATCCCGAATCGATGTCTCATCTTATCCATCTACCTTACAAATACAATAATATTTCCTGCTCAGCTCAACCTTGAAAACCTCGCGGGGTGAAATCGACTCTCCCTTGAAATTCGGTAAAATCGATCTCCTCATGCACGTGCACACGACAATACGCGAATAATCAGATAAAAAGTTCGCGCTAAGCCTCACCAGCCCTCCCCTGTATATAAACGCATTACGCATATATATATATACACGCACACACGTGCAACCTGTGTCACGTATAGCACTGCAGCAGGAGCAACAGCACGCGACAGATGCGAGCCGCCAGCGCAGTCAAGTTGAAAATCGATATTTCGACGGGGGGGAGGCAGGGAGGGGACTTCAAGTCCGTGTGGTCCCTGGTTATATATATACATATATACACCTTTTCAAAAGGCTAAATTCCTCCCCCTCCGTGTACAAGTACGCGCGTACCTATGCACACACGCACGCACGCACGCGCTTGAGTTTTTATCCGGGGTACGCTATGTATATTATAAGCGTATAGCGCGCTCATATGTTGTGTTGTGTCGTCGTCGTCGTTCTTTTGTGTATTGAAATTCAGACATTTTTTCGTCACGGGCCACGAATACATTAACTTTTCGGACGCGTGCATGCGCAGGGATTAGGATGGATTTCGTGGAGGGAGGGGGCGAAAGAAAACGAGTAGGTGACATGTGCAGCGAAGCGCTGGAGGGTCGATAAATGGGTGTAATTTTGTTAAATCGAGCGCAGAATGCGCAAAAAACTATATCGGTATTTATTTCTGATGCGTCGCGTCGCGTACATATTGAGTTTCGTCTTGGATTCACGGAACTGAGATGATGATTATTATTTGTCTGAGACGTTGTTGTTTAGGTTGGAAAATTGTTTAATCGTATGCAGTTTGATTGAACCCAAAGCAAGTGAATGGTCTTTATATACAGAAAAACGTGAAAAGATGTAAGATGTCAATAGAAATTTATGTGTCAACGCCGTTAAGCCATTATATACCTCCACTTTGCTCTTTTTGTTATTTATCGCGCGGCGTTTGTCCAATCAGTGAGAATTTATTGTTATGCGTGCGTATTTTACAATGTAAATGAGAGCCCAGTGTTTATTTTCATGACTTACGATCTGGATTGTCCAATGTGTGATGGTGCTCGTTCTTTTGCTCTGATACTATTTTCTCTCTTTCGTGTATCGCATTGTGATTGGGGTTATTTTTAGAAATATGTTATATGAGACTGATATTTATGGGATTTACCTTGACTACAAAAACAACAGCGAAATTCAGTATAATAATAAATTATTTAAAACTATGAAATCTTATGATAACTTATGATAGACTTAAAAGAAAATAATGAAATCTTTAATATTAGTACTATTTTGTTACTCTTTGTACGTTTTGTAAATGGTTCATCCATATCTCAATTGACTATGTAAAAAATCTAAATTTTATCAACACAAAATAATATATCCTTGCCCACATACGCATCTAATCACCTACAACTATCAATTCATCCTACTCTTAACTCAACAACATCTCCAACATTATAGAACCGCATAAATGACAAACAGCAACCTCATCTTAGCATCTCAAACCCCCACAGCTACATCAGCCACTCGCACGCGCCGTACACGCGTGCAGCTACCGATCTCTCGCAGCGACGTACGCTTTTTGAAAACCTCCTCGCAACCATCAGCACACCTTTCCCGGAATCCACTCGGAGGAAAAACACACATACACGCGTTATTATTCGACCCGAGGTCTCGCGTAAAATCGCCTACCCAATGCACGTTTCTTCTATGTGTCTCCTCACTCTTCTACGCAAATCTATATATCGCCTCGTATATATATACATGCTATATACAGACACACGTCCGAATGGTTATACGGGTACGTCTGGCATATATACGCACACACACACGTACACATATAAATGTATATACGTATGAAAAGCAACACGTAAATCTGCGGCGATCGGCGGCCCGTGCCAGCTGCCAAGTGCGCGCATACTCTTACATACATATACACGTACGTATATATATGTAACCTGCCGGCGTACACCGCTGTCACCTGCGCGCGTTGCGCCGCGATTTTGCCAACCGAAAGGGGCCCCCGTGCACCACCACCGCCGCCGTCGTCGCTGTATAGTATCTTTTTATATACGTATATGTACGCGCAAAAAGTGTATATGATTGCAAATTTTTCAGATGCTGCGCGGTAAGGTTTCCATTTTTTTAACGACCTTGCGAGGGGTGTTTCCGAAAACTGAGGAGGGAAAGAGAGAGACGATGTCCTCTCCACGCACCTGGCGACACGCGCGCGCGTGTGTGTATATGTATATACGCGTGCGTGAGTGTACCGTTAAGCTGATGGCAAGACGAGGAGGAGGAGAGGAGAAGGACGGGGAGATCGTTATGCATGTAAATCTAAGTGGCTCCCTTGATGTAAAGTCCGCAGTTTGGAAAAGTGTCAGGCGCGTGATATGCTATACATATATCGGGAATCGCGGTATGAGGGTTGTGGCTATATATATGTGGTATAGGACCGATGTTTATTTGATCTCCGTGAAAATTCATCGATTTATGAATTGTGGGTTGATGGATACATTTTCTATACATATTTCTCTTATAGTATAAAGTATCTTTCACGCATCGCGATATAGAAATATTAATAATATAAACTGATTGTCAACGTTTTACCTCTTAAATCGTCACATCATGATTATGTTACGCTATATTGCAGACGAAGAATAACTATTTCTGCGGACGATAATATTATAATAATCATAGTTTTCAACTTATAGTTTAGTTGCATTTGGTTGATTAACGCGATACCTAACAAAGTTATACAATACATTATATGTTATTGCAACAGTATATAAATTTTTATTCATTTTATAATATAATAATTTGATCGTTTTATAATTGAGCAAAAAAAAAAATTATACCAGAAGCCAATAACACATTCCCTCAACCTCAGCACCCTGCCTGCTATATAACCCACAAAAATAATTGCAAACCTCGACTTTCCGCAGCAACCAGCGAGATCCCAGCAAAACGTAAACAGACCCTAATCATCCATAGGAACCGCCGCAGTCCTCAAGCCGCACTGCACAGATCACAGAGTCGTATAGTGAGAACCGACACCCACTAATCCGGGCTCTTGCCCATACACTCGCAGTAGCAAATCTAACATAATCCTTCGGCGTCGGTATAATTTTTCCGCGATTTGGCCGAGAATCCAAGCCCATAGTCTTACCAGGAATTCGGTATACGGATATATCTATATATACACACTGGACGTGTATTGATTCACGAGTGGTACCTATACATATATATATATATATATATATATATATATATATATATTTATATGTGTATATATATATGTGTGTATACAAGTATCGGCGGCAGCTGCGATAGCGAGGTAATTGCAGGTAGTAGCGCACCGCTCGGACCCGCATCTCGTGCTGCCATGAGCAACAGCAGCAACAGCGCACCTTTTCAGCGACTTCTTTACTTTTTTTTTCTTCTTCTCCTGTTTTTTTTTTACATTTCTTGGCTGCTTCGGTTTCGAGAGGAGGCTTTTTGCCTTTTAATCCGATGTATGTGTGCGTACGTATATATATATATGTATACGTGTCAACCTTGCCGAACCATAAATACATCTATACATATTTGTATATATATAAATACATGCAAAAGATATGTGGTTCGAGTGATTTGGTCAAGAATCGCGATCGTTCGATTAGGGAATCGGCAGGGTTGACAAGATATAGTTGCATGACAATTTCGAGGACATTATATATGTTAAGAATTCGAATTGAATGGAGATTTGTGTGTGCTGGGGATTAGCGAAGTACCAGGATGTTTTGAGAAAAATAGCATACAATAGTGTGGCTAAATACCGGTGAATGTGCGCTTGATTAGCTTAGCTAATTCCTATATATATATATATGTAGTTGTATGGCGATTGTATATATACAGGCGATCTCGAAAGACGGTAATCCTTTTCTGTAAATGAAAAAGCCTTTCTTCCCTCTGTACTCCTGTCCGAATTGTACAATCCTTGTCGAGTAAATGCCTCGATGAGCTTTCATCGTCAGAAGATGAATATAATGTGCATTAGGAGCTAAGAAAAATGCTTCCCAAATAGGTTTATCCTGAATAGAATGTTTTCGCCGGTGTGTGTACCTCGATTACATTATTATGCTACGGATTTTCCTGAAAAGCCGATATAGGTTTATTTTCTTCCAGAGGAGAATGTTAATTAATAAGATTGTAACTCTTTCAGCTGTCAAATCCGGAAACACAACATTACATTTCTACCGTAAACCTATGTGTATATATATACAAGAATTATGTGTGTCTCTTTGTATATATAGATCTAGAGTCTCTAGAGAGAAGAATTTATGCCTTCCAATGAGCGCTAAATTTGACAAATTGACAGTTTATTCGATACCCATAAATAATTTGAAAAAGTAACGCTCTCACGCGGGGCATTTCAAACGCATTAGAATAACATTATATACATATATATAATGCAAAGTCGAAATAGAAAAACCCGTCGTTGACGTCATTCGCAAGATCGGACACTGATAAAACATCCTTACGGCTCCGCACTCGTAACGTTCGAAAAGGATCCTCTCACTTCTATATCTCGATCTCTCCTTTTCTCTCCCCCCTCCACTCTATACCATCTACATTTCTTCTAATCCCCTCATCAATTCTAATGCTCTCAACTTAATTATTCCTTCGCCTTCTCTTCTCTCTCTCTCTCTATCTCTTTCGATGTGTATCCACCGCTCAAATACGTTTTTAATCGACTGTTAATTTTGCCCGTCTCTCTCTCTATTAAGGCTCGCACGCGCCGGAATTTACGATCAGTCGCGCTGCAGGAGGCAGAGGTTCGAGCCTCTCGCGATGGCACGGAAATTGATTAAGTTATATACGCCGGCACGTGACGCGAGATGTAAATTGACTCACGTACATATATATATTGGGATGATAGGTTTTCTCGAATGATATAACGTGCGCGTGTACCGAAGAGTGTGACTGCGTGGATTTGCGGCACGTGTAGGGATTATTTTTAGGATAATGGGGTACGAGGGTTTAATTGCTATTTGAGTGCATCGAGAGAAGAGATGTTATATAGTTGTATTGGTTGTTGAACAGCAGGAAATTTGTATGGTTACAGTTTTCACGCAGTAAGCTATACCAAAAATCAACATTAAGATTAAGATCTCTAATACAATAAAGTTTTCGTTTTTATTACACAAGTAGAATTCTTCGGAAAGTTTTCCCTAAAGTAGTTGTAAAAATGCTGCAAAAAAAAATGGAGACACGTTTCGGAACTATTATTTTCTTGCTCTATGCGTCATTGTTTTTCATTATTTTTTACGATTTTCAAATGCATGTAACTTTGCACATAATTGTCACTTTAACTATCCTAAATAAATCCTAAATAAATTTGTTGGCATATTTGGAACTACTTTCAGTCAATTTTTCCCATGTTAAATTCCCATAAAAAAATTGATTTGACGATAATAAGGTGTCACAATGTTGTTCAAAATTTCTCTCGTCTCTTCTATGACCCATAGAACACGAAAATAATTAGTTCTGAAGTATGCTTCCAAATTTTTTTTCGGTGTCTTTAGAACTACGTTAGAAGAAACTCTTAGGAGAATTCCACATATACTACTTAGGTAACCGAGACTTACACTATTTTTTATATTTTTATAAGTTTTATTTACTAAACCTATAACTCATTATAAATAACAATAGAAAAATAAAACCTTATTTTTTTATAAAAATTTTACAGCATCTATATCTCCGTTCTTATCGTGATTCCACAGAACCTATCGAAGTGGGTATATAAAGAAAAATATTTTTTCTTCAAATATTTCGGCCACACTTTATTGCACACATTAGCTAAGACGATATCCATATACGTAGCGAACAGGTTCACCACCCTATATACCTCAAACACATAACCTTCTATGATCCGTTTACAACGCAGCATCATACGCGCACATATATAATATACCTGCGCGTTATAAATCAAGCGAATCGGCGAAAAATCAGTAACCCATCTCTATATAACGTTTGCTCGCGTAGCCTTTTCTTCGCCTTTGAAGAAAGTCCAAATAGCACTTGTGCCTATGCACACACGTACACGCGTACGAGCCCGTGACCCTTATCACTTGCTAATTAAGGGCCGCGCCGTTGCGGTCGTTCGGTGTTATGTATAAGCGACGAGGTTTTTTGTTTTACCGTTAGCGCGCAAACAGCTGTAAAACGCTAATGTTCCTCTAAAAGCCTCGTACGTATAGAACGTTTGAAATTTGTGTTTGCGCGGTCGGATTGATTAGAATTTTACGTATAATATGTATGGGTGGGTCTCTTGGATGGATTGTGTGATTTGTTATCCATCATGCTGAAAGGAGGTGTGGATTGGACGTTTTTCAAAAGTGATTTACACCGTAGGAACTTGTGGTAATGAAGAATCGAGGAATTTCATACAGCTGTACAAGTTTTTTTTTTTGCTAATTTGTAAAACGAACTCTTTCTTGTTGGAGAAGATATTTTTTTTATACATGTGTTACCTGTATTTCTTTTTGTGTTTCGATGTAAAGTATGAAATAAAGAAAATAAATTTTGTCCGAACGAAAAATGGACGACTTGAATTTAAGGTTGATTAAAAAAATTTCAATTTAATCAACAACATTAAAAAAATGATACAAAATTTATATACGTATTAACTTTGATAGTAAGATAGAAATATTTATTTATTTATTTATTATACGGGCTGAGAGCCCTTAAATAATACAATAAATACAATAAAATTCAATTACTTTAAGACTTATAAATAGAGGTTATAAATTATTTGGTTATCATCAACTTTAATGATGCTAAAACTCTTTTTGTTTGTATTTATCTATTTTTTTTCATAATTTTTTATACTCCAAAGTAATTGAAACGTAACTTAAATCATTCCATATATTCCACAAATATATTTAAATTTTTTAAATTTTATTTCAATTAAATTAACGTGCACATTACAAGAAAAATAAATACTTCATCAGTGAGACATTATTGGACTCTATGATCATAGACGAGCTGGCCACGGTGATAAAATCCGATACCGCCGAGTGGAACATACGGATTCATTACGTTCTCCTGAATATTGATGAACGGAATTGTTGTTTGGTCATCATCTTTTTCAAGACACGTCATCGTGAATTTTACAAACTGGTGGTCTTATATAGCTCTAGCTTGTTCCTGTACGAAGAAAGTGTTATAAGTATAATCATATTCGAGCAAGTATTTTATTTTGTTATTGTGAAGTTTTTTATATATTGTGATAGCAACATGGTGTAATATGATATTAAATATATGATAATTTAGCGTTTATTGTATCATAAGTGACCACTCACTGTGGGCTTCGTTTGTTTGCAAAAAAGTTACAGTAGCACGAATTTGTTACGCCTTTCGGCATGAAAATACATCCGGCAAAGTGATTCGATCCTTGGCGTATTCACTCATCTTGAACGCTATTTCAGATCAATCTAAAGATCGATCGTTCGATACTCTTTCCAATACATCGACACGTGTTTAATATCATTTATAAACCAAATAAAGTTAGTACGAGAAGTCTGTACTGAAGCAAGTCCTGCTTGGTATATGCAACGGCTATTAGCTGTTTAAACTTAGTCACAACCTTGTTATAATTATCTGCAACCTTTTTTCTTTCCTTTTTGTTATATCACGAGGATTCTTTCTTAAAATAAAGTAATTTAAATTTCTCCTCTACATTTTACATTTGTTATAACATAGATAGCACTGATCACCCGTCTCTCGTAATCCCCAGAACGTGCAATATCTCGCGATCAGAGCAAACCCTCACATCCATTCTTCCTCTCTGCCTCCGTTAGCAAAGGAAATCAGGCGTGCACTCACCGATTAACCATATCAAAATCCTTAACACATGGCACGAGCCTCTCTTCCTATCTCTCTCTCTCCACTCCATATCCGCTACATACGCGCGTGCGCGTATATACACACACGTCGACAATCAACGGCACACGCCGTGGGGCGCTCACGAATCAAAAAGCAAACACACGCGGACAGACAGAGAGAAAGAAATATCGGACGATTCGGCGTAGCCCATAAAGCTGTTCAAACAGAGTTGTCACACCGCGTTCCTTTTCCTCCCTCCCTTTCTTGTCACTCGATAGAGCCTGTATATATACCGGTGACAAGAGATACTATATACAAAGGTTGGCTCTATAAGTACATCGTGGTAGCTAATTCGACGAGTCCCTCCTTCTCGCGGTTTTAGTGTACGGCGCCTGAACAGGAGGAACGAGAGATGGAAGAGGAGGAGGAGGAGGGATATAAATATAAAGCAGAAAGGAAAAGGAGCGCGAGCGGCGAAATTCGGCTCCGCGGCGCACAGCGCGCCGTAAATTTTCGAGAGCGAGTTCTCTCTCTCTCTCTCTCTCTCTCTCTCCACCTGCTCTCGTACCGGCAGAGGTAGAGAGAGAGCTATCGCGCGCGTGCGAGATACATGAAGATACACGTGGAGTGTATGTGTATGTATATGTATACACATACATAAATGGACGACGGGAAGGGAGGTTCGATGTAAAAAAAATTCTTGTATATATATATATATAGAGGTACGTTGCCGCGTGTTAATTACACGGAGAATTTCGGCTCGATTTGACACATTCTCCGGTCGGCGATCCGTGCGGCTTCCGAAATCCGACGTGCTGTGGTTTTTGTTTTCGTGTTTCTTTTTTTATTTACCGCCGTAATGGGCTAAAGTTATGAAATGATTTTATTGAGGGGGAATCGAAATGAATTCGATGTTATTTCAAGTGACGTTTCTTCTGATGAGCGGCGATCTTGCCTCGCGCTTATGGGATTCTCCGCCGGGAGTTTTTAATTTAATAAGGGCTTATTGCGCGGCGGCTGTGCGTCCACCGCGACAAAAAGGGTATATATGTATATAACGTAATATGAATAAAAGTTATGCGCATGCGAGCTTTTGGATGATTATGTATAAAAAATAATTCTTGTATATATAGTTAAATTCTTTTGAAAATATATAATTATATATAAGATATTTGAACTATAACCGCAACAAAATCCGCTTTACCTTAAACCATCTAAAGAAAAGTCCAGAGTCACAAAGCTGCGCGGTGAGCTGGAGAGCCGGCATTAGCCTGACTCGCAATATCTTAACGCGCTCATCGCTCTACATTTCAAGATCTCACGCGCATGCATTTTACTCTCTCAAAACAAAAAACCCGTAAAAATCCTCGACAAAATCGCACCTATATTATCTATTCATTATTCCGCTAAAAGCCACACACACACATTTTATCTCTCGCCAATACCTTATCCATCTTTTCCCCTTTGTCTTTCTCTCTCTCTCTCTCTTCTGTCTTAGTCGCGTGTCCCGACTCCCTCCTCACAGTGCGCGCAGATGCTACCCGCGATATCAACCATAAGCACGCGGCGGCTGCTGCGGCGCGTGTATATCTTTCTGTTTTGAAATTTAATACGCGGCGCCCCGCGCGCACTTTAGATGGCCCGGTACGATTAAACTCGCTGCGCGCCCTCTCGTTTCTCAAAAAAACTTTTATTATATATAACTTGCGTTTTCTGCGCTCCGCGGGTATTCGGGTTTGTCTTATAGGCTGGTATAAGGGTGAATAACGATGAACAAGGGTGGCTATAGATATAGAGGGGCCTGGTTATTTACATGCTATTAGAGGATGAGTATGGAGAGATTTTTGCGCGGTAGATAAAGGCGAGAGAGAGAGAGAGTGAGATGGGATTTATTGGGAGATTAGCTACGATTAAGGTATAGTAGCGCGGTTATGTTCTTTGCGGGAGATGCGCTGTGTGACGCGGGAATTTTTGCATAGGGTGCATCTTAAATCCGTAAAATTGTAAACGTCTATAATGGTCTCTCAGCCGTTTCGGTTTATCGCGCGATGCATCCGATACAATGAGAATAACACGTGTGTAGAGTGCATCATATGTATATATATAGGAGCTGTATCGTTCATCTCACCAATATCAATTATCTTTTTTTACGTTATTTTCGCTTTCTTTCCGATATATTTATGAATTAGAGGCTCGTTAAGTTTGTATATAGTCGTAAATATAGTTCTGATAATCGTATATATAATATGCAATAGATACAAGATATAATCAGCTGGAATTCTGCAAGACTTTCATATTAGGAACCTTTCGAAAACATCATGCATCTTATCGGTTATTGTACACAGAGGCATTATACATACATATATTTTCCCCCGTAGTATATATATATATATATATGTATATAAAATTGCTTTGCAGCCATCCTATAATTATTAGCAAACCAAAAATCACTCATTCACGCATTCTCAATTTAAACCACCAATCTCTCTCTCGTCCAATCCTCCTCTCTCTCTATATATATACCATCCGAAACAAACGACCTTCTCTCTCTCGCTCGTGCGCCATAAATTACCAACGGCTTTAATAATTTCGTTAAACACGGCGACAACGCTCAATCACGCGCACGAGGCTGCTATAATACTGTCCATCTCATGTTCCTCACAGCGTATATATACACACATACGGTTCCCGGTACAATTACCGCCTTGCATAACACACACACGTGTACGCACTGCACCCGTTGCATAAGCCGTATATACGCGCGTGCGACGTCATTAAACGTCATTATATATACGCGAGCATTCGTCTCCGCATCATGGCAAAACCTGATGCGTGTATATAGGCGCAGGAGGAGGACGCGTGCGCGCGCGGCAGAGCCGAAAAATTTTTCATCCCCACTCTATATATATATGCGCGCTCATCAAGCGAAAGCCCATCAGAGAGAGAGAGAGAGAGCAGATCGGAGAACGATAGCGTCCTTCGCTTTTTCGGGCCCTTCGTGAGCAGCAGCAGAAGACAGCGTCTTTTTTTCTTCTTCTTCTTCTTCGCGTTGTATGCGTATATATACCGATCGCAGGTGACAAGTCCGGTGGTCTGCGCGTCGTCCCTGTGCTGTGTAGCAGGCAGTGGCAGTGTGTGTATATTGGGGGCTCGAGCTTGTCCTTCGCGCGGGCTGGTTTTGCGCGCACGCGCGGCTTGTGTATATGTGTGGATGTGTGGAAAGGGCAACGAGGAAGAAGAGAGCAGGAAATCGGGGGAGATGGAGAGTTGTGGGTTAGATGGAGAGAGAGGTAATTGGTGTACAGGAGGGAAAAATAGTTATATACTTATTGGGGTTTCAATAGTTATTAAAAGGCATAGCGCCTTTTTACTGCTTTCCTGCGTATCACAAGAGATATTGGAAATGTTGTATAGAATTATAAAAAGGTTTTTGTAGAGTTTAAAGGTAGAAATATAATAAGTCAGGGAAAAAGACATTCTTGATTCTCTAATTAAAATCATTATTATGTCTTTTGGATGCTCAACTTTAAACTTGTAACTTTTAAAGGATTAAACGTTTTTTAATTTCTACATTATTAATGAAAAGCTTTTCAACATTTTCTAAATAAATTCAACTACTATAAAAAAACAAGTGGGATTAAAAGGTTCTTAATGTTGTAAAAAGAAAAATTTCGACCGTTTTTGTAGCTGCGATAACTGTATAAATGTTATAAAACATTTTCTGAAACTTCTTATATAGTTCAAAGATCACTGGAAGAAAGAGCGAATGATACTCCATCGATTGAAATGTGTTAGACACGTGGGACATCGATCTAAAATCTTTATATAGGTGCGGTCTCAATATCGCAGGATGTTGCGAGGGTTGATCGATGGAAACCGAGACGAACAGTTATAAAATTTTGAAAAGAAAAAGATAATTGGGACCATTTGTTTGTTTAAATTTTCTCATTCTTCTGCGAATGACATATATTAATATGTAAATAATTCATTGATTAAAATACAAGCAAATACGCGATAGAACATTAATCTCCTTGCTGTACAAGTTGTTGCCAGACATGAGTCGACACTGATCACTTACCAATGAAATCCATGACTTACATATCCTTATCTTCCTACACCAACTCTTTTCCTCGCTAATTCTCTCTCTTACATGCAATCCCTTACGTCTTGAATTTGATTTTTCCCGTAAACCGCGGCGCATCAACGTCGTATTTGGAAACTACACGTATAGTGTATATATGTACATAAATAAAAACCGGTCTAGTATATATACGCCTGCGTACAACGACGATGCATTTCCACTCCCTATCTTTATTACGCTTATTTGATGACACTTTTTAATGAGCCGCGAGATAACATTCACTCGATTGTACATGTAGGATTTACGAGGAATCTATATTAGATAATTCGGACAGTTACGATCAATCAGAGGTGTATTTCGTATCGTGCATATACAATATTTTTTTTTCTACACCTAGAACGATATATATATATATATCGACGACAAACGTACCTTGGAAATCCTCGTATATATGCAAACCAAAAGATCCTAACGAAAACTACCATAGAGTTTTCGAAATTTCTCAACAGCTCGCAAAGACCAGTGCTTCAACATCATTAGCCAACCATTAGTATTCAAATACCACATCACTCGTGAATAATCAAATCCATTGCGCGTATCCTACATATATATATACAGAGACAAGTTCTTCTCTCGTTTTCGGACCACCCTAGACGCACGTGCCGATCATCATGCGATCTATACTCACGGCTATATAACAGGCGTAATTGAATCTGGCTCGACCGAAATCGAATCGTCTATCCGCCATCTAATATCTCTCGTTCTCTCATTTCGCATACACGATATCGCTTATGTATACATGTTTGTGCTCTCTCTTTATTCGAGATCTCTCACGCACGTGCATCTCTTTCGAAAAGAGCCGAAATGCCAAAAGAGTATAATGCAATTTGGTATAAAAATTTGTCCTGTGACATTCCTCAGTCGACCGATTAAAAATTCTCCATAATAATAATTTCTCCTCACCGTGTACCTCTTGGAAACTATACTTTTTTTCATCCATCCTTCTTTCCTCTCTCCTGGCACGCACAAAAACTTCCATTCAATCCCTCCCTACGGGTAGAAAAATGGGATTATATGTTTGTGCGAGCGCGCGCGCGTAGACGCTTATATACAGCGAGGAATAGAAAAAGCCGCGTAGAGACCCGTATAGTCCCTCCTTCTATACACCTCCACCTATATACGCGGCACGTATAGTCGTAAAGTGTGTATACTTTCCAAGAGACGTATATATATGTATACACACACGTATATATTGGAGTATATAGGGACGCGTGGCACGGAGCTGCATCCACGCGCGCGCAGCTGCCGCCACGTGCCGTGTGTTGTATAGTATATATACACATATATATATAAAAGCATAAACGGGGCCCGAAGTGTGGCGAGAGAGAGAGAGAGAGAGAGAGAGAGAGAGAGAGAAAGAGCGATATCGTCGAGAACCGCGTTTTTCTTATATACTGTGCCGTGGCCATCACTGTGCGCGTGCTTGGTGTATATATGTGTGTATATAGTTCTTTTTAATTCTCGAAACGGTGCGCCCGTATCGAAGTAGGTGTATATATGGGACGTTTCACGTGAACCAATCCGCTGAAAAAATTAAAATTGCTGAAAATTTGTTTAATGGCAGCTTC
>JAWWEQ010010562.1:0-42475 GCA_035583055.1 Torymus tubicola | reverse complement strand
CTACGTAGCGATTTTTCTCGATCTTACTTTGTCGAATATTTTCTTTCTTTCTCAAAACTTTTCATAATTTTTCTTTTCACTATTGTTGCGTACGATTGAACTTGTATATTCTGTAAATATTTTTTGTATATCATATTATATTTCATGTATTCAACCTGTAGTGCCAGATTGGGTTGGGTTCCACCCAAAGGCCAAATAAATAAATAATTCTAATTCTAATTCTCTTGTCAGACTTGTCACTAGCGTCCGACGCAGATGCACTTACCATCCGAAACCTAGCTCGGGAATTATCCCTGCACATCGTACCTCAAGGCCCAACCCATCACATGACATCCACGTACACCTGGATTCACTTAATCATGACTGACGAGAACGACGAAGTGCTATAGCATACGAATGAATGCTTGCCCAGTTTTGGCAAACACGCGGTCATTGACGCTACTATCAATTATTTTGTACCGGAACCGGTAAGGGATTTCTTCTCCTACAGAGATTTTAAAAGTGTGTACCCGGAATCTCTCAATGAACTGCTTGTAAGCTGTGATTGCGTGAGCATGAGTTCGATCGAATCCGATTTGGAAGGTGCACTGCTTTCACTCAATCAAAATTTAAATTATGCAATAGAAAAATTAGCTCGTTTAAAAATTGTAAAACCTCGCGACACAAATGCTCCTTAGATTGGTCCTGATCTGAGACTGCTGATCGGCAAACGCAATCCAGCCCATAGACGCTATAAGCGCACTGGACGGTCGGCGGTGTTCGATGAGTTTTTTCAGTTCAGTATGAAGGTTGAATTCCGCATTACTCAAGAGCGCAACTCCTTCCTACACAAACAGCTTTCTGACGCTCTTAATGCAAACAAGGATATATGGAAGGAAATGAGGAATCTTGGCCTTCTACCGACGCGTAAGGAGGAGGATCTGTGCGGCTTCACGCCGGATGAACTGAACGCGCACTTTGCTGGTATCTCTGTATTCCCCCTTGAAAACATAGATGATGCAATGGACTCTATTTTACTTGCAACTGAAGAGGGTTTTTCTCTTAACCCAGTTTCGTTAAGTTATGTAGTCCTTGCTATTTCTCACTTCTCCTCGCAGGTAAGGGGAGCTGACGGGGTCCCCAGGGAGGTGATCATGAAAGTTCTGCCTGTAAATGATGAATACTTAGTGCGGATCTTTAACTCCTCTTTTGCGCAGGGAGTCTTCCCGAGTAACTGGAAGCAGACGCATATCATTGCACTCAAGAAGCGAGTAGTGCTATCATCGGCGTCGGACTTTCGTCCCATCGCCCTTCTTTGTTTCCTGTCGAAGGTGCTTGAGAAGATAGCCCATGACCAAATCACGGAGTATCTCAATAATAACAATCTACTCGATCCACTCCAGGCCGGATTCAGAAAATATCATAACACCCAGACTGCACTTCTTAAACTCACTGACGATATATGGATGGGTATCGACAATAGAACTAACGCTACTACTGCTCTTCGACTTTAGTAAAGCCTTTGACACCATCTCTCCGACAAAACTTCTGCGTAAACTGTGTCAGCTCGGGTTCTCTAGGACAGCTCTCTTTTGGATCAAGTCCTACTTGCAAGGCCGCACCCAGATGGTCATTATCAATAAAAACGGTAACTCTGAATGGCTTGAAACAAATCTCGGTGTTCCGCAGGGTTCTGTCCTCGGTCTCTTGCTCTTTTATTTATATGTTAATGACCTACGTGACGTACTTGACGCTGACGTTATTAGACATCTGTTCTACGCAGACGACCTGCAGATTGTAACGCTCACGAGTGAGCATTTAATTATTGACAAGCTCGGCATCGACTGCTTAAAGCTGTTCGTCAGGAGCGCACGAGTAAACAAACAGCGTGCGCACCGCCGATCTACGCAGCAGATGAGAGCGACAGAGAGAGAGAATATATTCGTCGTATGTGGAAAATGCCACGACTGCGCGATCGCGAGCTGTCGTCGCGACGCGCTCAGACACTCCAAGATTGGCCACAGCCGAAACTAGTCAAAATCGGCTGGGCAACCCACTCCATCGTGGACCGAAGTATAGTGCGAATCGATAAGCATTGTGTGAAAGAAAAGTCGAGAGAGTAGGAACGAAGTGAAGTGGTTGTTAGAAAGGAAAGTAATCGTTGTCTCCGAGTAAAGACTGTGGTGACCAGTGTGCGGACCGACGTGAACTTCTACTGCAACTGTGCAAGTCGTCGACATCCAAGGAGTCGCTCGCCAGCAGAAATTGTAAGTGTGACCAGGCTGCGGCCATTTTGTATTCGAGCCGTAATCTCTCTCTCGCGCTCGCACATCTAACTCTAAGTCGTCACCAAAAGTTAGCAGTTCTTTCGAAACGTGTTTTATCGAAACGTGCGCCTTATTTGCCGAAACTTGTAGCTTGTACCGAAACGCGCGCCCCTCTCGAAACGTGTTTTATCAAAACCTAGATTGTAGTGAAAGCGCTCGCGATCTCGCGCCTAAACTTGCGTCCTTTACCCTGCTCTACCGCGACCAAGTTTTACACCGCGTTGTTCTAGAAGTACTTATATTAACTTTTATATATATTTCTAATTATTTTTCGTATTTTCAAATAAATGTTAAAGTCTATCTGTCAATCGCATAGTTTTCTTTAGCATTTAGTTTTCTTTATAACAACCTCCTTGTATCATCCTTGTTGAAACATATACAGATTTTGCATGATTAATAATTTTATATTCGTAACACTTGCATTTTACTCTAACCTTTTCAGCGTAACTCTGCTACCCAGATCGGCCGGGCTAGTAGCCCGTTACAAGATATACATACAAACGATCAAAGATGAGATCCTTGAGGACATCGCTCAACTTTCCAACGCGGCGCAAATGGTGGCAGGCGTTGTCATACATACTAGAGAGCACATCCCAATCAGTAGCGAAGTTTCGAGTCTTGCTGTTACACTAGATAGTAAATTGACATGGAAACCGCACATTGACACAGTGACTAAGAAAGTTAATAAAGCCCTTTATAGCTTGCGGTTTATAAGGGCATGTACCACCGAGTCCTTACGCAAACGGCTAGTTGAGTCCTTAGTTCAGCCGCATCTGGACTATTACTCGATCATGTATCTGGACGCTACGGACGAACTGCGAGTAAGAGTGCAGCGATTGAGCAATTCATGTGTGAGGTATATTACTGGGGCCAAGAGAGATGAACATATTACTCCTTTTATTCGGCACTTGCGCTGGCTTCGTACTGGCTCACGCAGGCTCTATTTTTCAGCTCTTTTACTTTATAAGATCATACAGCGGCGTGAGCCTAGCTATTTGGCTGCATTTTTTACAAAGAACAGGCCCAGGACGACTAGTAGAGGTGTGCACTCGGAATTGAGAGTCTCCGCCATGAACTACAAGACGGGCGACAAGGCGTTTCTCGTCCAGGGCGTCCGGCTTTGGAACTCTCTCCCCCCGTCCGTTCGTCACCTTCCCTCTTACCAGCCTTTCAAGAGAGCGTTTAATTATGGGTGAGCCAGAAACCCTACACCGGTTCTGGATCAAGTTGGATTATTGGGCTCCGGGGAATTGCGGTTGAGCCAGAACCGGTATAGCTTATGTACTGATGTAATACTTACTGATGCGCAAGATAAAGTGCTTTCTTTCGAAAAGACTACAAAATTAATCCACTTGTCACCCAAAAAAACTCGTTCGCACTCATGATTTTCGGCGTTTTAACGCTAGTGTTTTTTCATCCCAACTGTATGTTGCTTTGGACACTTCGTGTTTTAACGAGTACATTCAGAAGGATCCGAACGAACTCCTTATGAATCTCCGTGGTAATACGCTACGCCTCCTCGATGAGCACGCGCCCGTCTCTGAACGTGAGTTGAGGAAACGGCCGGCACCTTGGTTTGATAGATCTCTTCGAAATCGGTGTGGAGAGCGCGATAAACTATATAGACAATCCAAACGTCGAAAGGATTCATCATTCTTTTCGTGCTACAAAGTACTACGCAAACTGTTGAAATATGATATCCAGTTAGCAAGGGAAAAAATTTTCAGTAATAAATTTCAAAATACGCCTGATCGGTCCAAAAGATGGGCATTGCTTACTCATCTAGGAGCAATCAGTGAAACTTCTAACTCTCCTTTGGAAACGTTTTCACCTGGAACCTTGAATACGTTTTACGCATCAGTCGCAACTGCACATCCCCCGTGCTCAGTTTCTGAACTTCACGATATCTTACAGATCCCACTAAATAATGACGTACCAGTTTTTGATGTCAAGCCTTCCTTAAATACTGAAGTTCTGTAAGATGCAACTGATGCCTTAAGCAATTCAAAGGGTCGTAGTTTTGATCATCTTCCCTTATACTATTTTCGCGATTCTCTACCTCTTATTTCTAAGTATATGACTGATGTTTTCAACAATTCACTGTCGACCTGTGTTTATCCCGATATTTGGAAGAAGGCTATCATTATATAATTAAAAAAGAAAGCACAGTTACGTTCACCTTCAGATACTAGGCCAATTGCAAATTTGTCTCATTCTTCAAAAATATTTGATAAATTAGTTGCCTCTCAGCTAATTGACTGTCTTGAATCGAATAATCTTCTATCACTCTATCAATCAGGTTTTAGAAAGTCTTTCAGTACTCGATCAGCTTCACTTAAAATCACTGAAGATTGATAAAAATTTGATAACTATACTGTTATTGTTTGACTTCAAAAAGGCTTCCGATACCGTCAAATCCTCTACCTTACTACGCATTATGCGTGAACTAAATTGCTCGGATCAATTTATTAAGTGATTTCATTCGTATCTTACAGACAGGTTCTAAGCCGTTATAGATTTAAGCGGTTTTTTGACCGACTTTGTCAATCTCGCGTCTGGACTTCCACAAGGCTCTAACCCTGGACCTATTGCCTTCTTAATGTTAATTAATAATATTACCAAATGCCTCAAGCACTGTGTTGATACGTGTATGTTGTTCGCGGATGACTTCCCGATATATTTGCAATGTTCGCACACTAACTTAAGTATGGCCATTTAAAAGCTAAATGAGGATGCGCAAAATGTCGTTGAATGGGCTAAAGACGGCGACTTATCTCTCAAAAACCGTGTCAATCATCGTAGCTTTCAATCAAATGCATGGGCAACTTACTGTTAGTGATTTCCCTCCGATTTTTGTGGATGGCCATAAGATAGAAGTGGTCGATTCAACAAGAAATCTTGGGGTAATCATGACAAAACCCTTAGTGAGAGAGGACATATTGGTCAGCTAATTTCCAAGGTCTACGGTGTTCTCAAACGCTTGCGTTTTGGAGCTTATTTCCTTACGAGTAGTATTAAGAAACAGTTGCTTACGTCTACCATTTTTCCTCATTTTGACTATTGTTGCCTGGTATACTCCAATCTACCTGATTATCTGAACACTAAGCTCCAACGGTTTCAGAATCATTTGGTGCGCTTCATCTTTCGTTTACGAAAAGATACTAAACTAGAACCGTTCTTCAAGAAGCTAAAATAGCTTTTGGTTGCTGAAAGACGTAAATATTTCACGGCCGTTAATACATACAAAATCCTGACCGAAGCTATGTCCAGCTACTTAGTTCCAATGTTTCCGAAACCTAAGGGAGACATTAGGCGATCGGAACGTTCACAGACTGTCTCTTTGTCGTTTTCTTTGGATCTGAAAGTCTTCGACATGTATTTCTTTACATTATTTTTAAATTGTTCATTCTATGTTTTATACGTATTTATATAAAATAAGAAAATCATGAACCATTTTCTTCTGGGATAGAGGTGGTTGCTATCTTAAATAGGCCCAATGTTTCTGCGTTTTATCAGGTAAGAAAAAAAATATATATTTTTATATGAAAATTCTTGTTTAAAATTAATTAAATGTTATTTCTTTCCTTCTGGTTCAGTTGTGGCAGTGGGCTCGTCTCGACCCCAAGGTTAAAAATGATTTAGTGAAGCCGGACTTCAGGCCAGGTTCGGAAACACTATGGCACTTTGGACAGCTCTCTAAACTGCCTTAAAACTCCTCAAACTGCCCAAAACATCAAAATGTTCTCTTTATATATATATATATTTATAAATATCTATAGATATACATGTTCTATTAAAGAGTTTAAATTATGAAAAATTTACAAATTATAATATAAGATGAAATATTAATGACATCGAAATTTGCTTTTGAAGCAGCCGATCGTCTGCTTCAATATATATTGATATAAAAATGTATATGTAATAAAAATATATGTATAAGCGTGTGTCGTCCTTCCATAGTGTTAGAATGCAATGTGCATGAGTAAAGACTGGCCATACAGAAGAAGTGATATCTTGAACATTTCTGGTTACTCTTTGTGTAGAATAGTCTAAAGCTCAAAGAGGACATAACTCAAGTGTTATTCAGTCATACGCACACGTTGGTGTACATATAAGCGAGCATTTATTAACAGTGCTAATAATATCGTTTCAGTCCCGAATTCTAACCAAGCGAGCATCAGCTCGCGAGCGTAATTAATTAAATTAATAATAGAAATTTGTTTTCTTGAATAAAAAAACGCACTATCATATTTACCGCAAAGTGGTGTAGAAATAATATCATATTGTTTTTATTCAATACTGTGAATTCCTACGCATTGCATAATGTACAAATATATTCATACAATAAATATTAGCATTAGACATTAATTTAAGGCATCCATAAATGAAGTTTGAGGAAGCTAAGTACGAATGAATTGGCAGCGGTTTTTATTAACAAATGTATTAAAAAATATAGTATAAAATAATAAGAATCTCGCATATCACTTTTTGTGTTTGTCGTCATGAATTCCATAAAAAATTTTCAACAAAAAGTCATTCATAAATTGACACGATCATTAGAGCTTTAACTTTATACTTATTTTGATGCATTTGCGTTGCTTATCTTTAAACAAAACTTCCATATATATAGATATACTGTGTTTACATTTTCAGTTTCCAAATGTACACATTGTATATCTATATATATGGAAGTTTTCTTACAGTGTATTATAACTTCGAATATATTAAATATTTTTTAATTCTAAAAAAAGCAAAGTAAAATTTAACAAATTAAACAAAGCATTTTTTTAGTATTTCTTTCAAGTATAGCTAAACCTGTCGATAACTCAAGTTTATGAAAGCGTTAGGGTCTAATATTCTAGCATTCTTCATATGTAGCATCTAAAAACATATCTCACAGATTGAGCAAAATCCGTGATTCGAAATCCGCGACCTCTCCTACTTAGTTAGTGATCCTTGTCCTCACCAAGCAGGGCGCTGCAGCGTCCTTAATTGATATAATGATAATTGTAACACATATAATTCTTTATAGTTTTATTCTTATATATACTATATATATATATTGATACTATATATTTGCCTTTGGTTTAGCGAAAGACAAGAGTAGAAATAATGAAAAAAATTCGGTGACCTTGCATTTCACTGTGCTTCAATGGAAAAAAGACGTTCGGCGCCATAGTCGAGGGCGATGATTTACTTGTTCATGCTCGGATCGTGTCGCTCATTAATCCACGCGAGAGTCGGCAGCACTTCTCATATCATCGCTGGAACACAAGCGGTTCTCTTAATAAATTGCAATGCTGAGGTCACAGCCGCGTACGATCGGGAACACGAGTGTATTCGCTAAACTCAAAGCATATTCTTGTCGAATGAACTTTAGACCTATAGTAATATTAAATTACTATAGTTTTAATCATTATTTGTAATTTTCAGTTAAATTTTTATTTTATAACTAGTAAAAATTTGTCTCGGGAAAAGAAAATTTTAAAACAACTATTTATGGTATTAAAATTAATTCGTCCAAAATGCATAAAATAACTAAGGGCATTGTGATTTCGTGTTAAAAAATGTTGTAATGCCATTGCGATGTTTAGCACATTTTACGCTATTAATTTAATAATTATATTTTTATTGATATATATTGTTATTGCTACTTTCTAAACAATTAAGTACAATTAAAGTTGGCAAAGTATTTACGATATCACCTTTGTTACTTCCATAACTAGTTTTCCAAATTAAACGTTTATAGCAGTAATAAAATTAGCATCTTCTAAACTGCAGCCCAGTAGCAGTAATTACCTGATCAAGTGCAAAAATTCTGGAATACCATAGAGCTTGACAGCACGTAATTTCATTTGGCTAGCATAAACTTCATGAATTTATTTCGTAATGTGCTGCTGCACTTCTCAACTAACAATAAAATGGTCGTCTGATACAATAAAACCGTTGTTAGAACGATATTGTTGGTTTTAAGGAATGGAAAGCAGTATAACCCAATACTCGCATATGTGTTGTAAGAGGGGATCAATTTTAGCAGGTAATTGGTACGATAATAAATATGTGATTAATAAATATATAAAAAATAGATAAATAGAAATAGTCAAATCCAAAATAAATCAGATATAGCAAATTACATATTCAGATTACTATTTCACTTAAAAACCTTCAATATTTAGCTTGAAACAGTGCAAAATCTGTGCTATACGCTGCAAATGAGATTTCGTTAGAATGTCCCTTGTTAACAAGCAATCATCATCCATTTCTGTAACAAATCTTGGAAAAATCCACACACCGCTTTACACCGCCACATCTATAAGAGTACAACCAACAGCACTTCGTAGCTCGTTCTTCGTCGACAAACAAAAGTAACAATAAGAGAAAGAGATAAAGTGGCGAAGATGCTCAGATAAAAACAAAGTCGAGAAAAACAAAGAAGCGAGTGGCGCACGCATGCGCACGTACGTATAATATACGTACGTTGCACAGAGGGCAGAGAGCGAGAGAGGAATTTATAAGCCATAATATCGCTACTACGGTAGTAAAGCGTTGCAGTATATATCAGCGGGGCGAAAACGATCACCGCGCGTAACCTACGCGCACGCGCGAGAAAGAGATCCTCGACCGGCTTTTATTGCCCCTTGCGCTCCACGCGTGCATCGGCTTATATGGCACGCGGTTGCCGGAATAATATCGCGTTATTGACTCGTTTCTCCGTCCTCTTATTCCCTTCGTGATTTTTGCAGGCGTGGATCGGTATAGGCTAGATAAGGATTGTTTACGAGGTGTGAGATCCTCCGCCCGCTTCGACGTGAAAGATTATTTTTTTGGTTGCTGCAGCACGCGATTTTAATTTAATAATGGCGCTGATTGAGGGTACCGATAGCAGGTTATATGTTACGCTGTAATGAGGATTTCTTGAGTCTAGGGCAGTTTTATTATGAATTGCTTTTTGCTCTTGACGATTCAGGGATACACGCAGCGGCACTGTTTCACGTATCGTTTATGAACTGTTAACTACGCTGGAATGACATTATTCATAGATTTATGATTGAAGATAAGGAAGCGTTCATATATGGCATATAGCGCTGTAATTGCTATATAGTAGTATAATTTTCTCTTCGAGTAAATAAAATTTCCAATTAGCCGAGCCTGTAAATTTAAGGTTTTGTCAATTAAGAGGAGTTATACTATTCTAGATATCAAAACATCTTTTATTCATATACAACTGTTTTTAACGATGAAACGCTTACATTAATTAATTAAATATTACAAATATATGAAACTTTTTGCGTAAATCTACGTTCTAAAATATTTATGAGCATTTCTAATTGCATTGAACGTTCATAAACTTAATTTAATAAACTTGCTCATATTCAACTGGATTATAGAAAAAGCGGCATCATTAATTTACAGAAAGCGTATTTACGCTGCAATAATCTTCCCTTCATTACTGCTTAGCTATACCAAATTACACATGATATCCAGTATTATAATTAATAATATAAAATAATTTCACTTCTCGTAAAGATTCAAAAACTTTTCAGTTGCATTTCTATAAAGAAATCAAAACTAATCTGGGAAAATAAAATAAAATTGTACGTGCTAGTACTCAAATCCGACGTAAAGTATACTATATGAAATGTGGTTTCCTACATGTGTGTGTGTGTGTGTATGTATATATATAACTATCCGAAAATTGAATTATTAAGTTATTATACAATAATTTATCAATGATAAATGAATTTTTAGCTGAATTCTATAATTTTGAATTTTCAATTCCTACGAAATTATTGAGTTATTAAATTAATTAAAAAGTCTAAAATTGTTTCTGGCAAATAAATAAAGTTGATATATACTTTAAAACTGTGTACAAGGTCCGTATATAGTTGGCGGAACGATCGATTTCCATGTGACATATCCTCTGTGCACTGGACCTCTCTTACGGAAGTCATTAATAAAATATATACTTTATATGATACTTATTAAGTAAGCGGATAATTTCATATCAAAAGTCATACACTGTTTACTCAGCTTTACTTTTGCGGGTAGATGAAATGACGATTTTTAAAATTGAACCAATTAATTATAATTCTATAATACCGCAGTGCTACTTATAAGGACATCCTGGTGGGAAAAGTGGAAACTCGATGAAATTTCTTCATATAATTATTTTGTATAATTTTCTAGCTTTATAGTTCAATAAAAATATTTTTTTGATCCGTTTCCGTTTCCAAGGAATTCTGCACGCCAATTACTTACGAAAGAGATTTCCAACGATATTTGCTTAGTTAGTTGGTTAACTACGAGTTTAGAGTCAACAAGGTTATAAATATCTAGTTCGAAACGTCTACGGTTTATTCGTAATTCTCGTGCAGTTAAATGAATGTGCAACAGAAAAATGTCTATTTATAAACCAGACCAATGCTTACCAATTTACAAATTTTTTAAAAGTTATCTGTCACTATTTAGCGTTGAATAGTCATATCTCATACATACACCAAAAACAGAACTGTAAAATCTTAATGATAAATCAATAAAAATCATATTTTTTTTATATGAAAAATAAATATTTTTTACAGAGTTTGTTATTTATATGCATAATATTCTTATCGCGATACCGATCAAATCCAATTAAAATAATTAAATATAAAAATATTTTTTTCACTCAATCTTATAACGAGCCAAAAAGGAAAGCAGATAATTTTAAGTATATATAATAATATAAACATTCCATATATTCGAGATATTCATAAAAAATCCTTCACTTCAATTCACGAAACATCTACCCAACTATAATACTGACCATCTCAATCTTACAACCTACGACCTCCTCTCGAGCCCTATCCTCCCCTTTCTCTCCTGGAAAAAAATTCCATAAAAAAAACCACACGATTCCGCGAAGACACCCCGCGCACTGCCCACAGCCTCTTCCTTCTTTGGCCGCATCATCGCGCGCACATATACACATGCACACAGTCATTCTCTCTTCGAAGAAGCAACGGCGAGGCCCTGAATATTCACAAGAGTATAGAGACGAAGAGAGGGAGAAAGCAGCGGAGCGGAGCGCGTGCGGCTGTACCGAAGGTGGGGCTGCGGAACCCGTTCGGTCGCGTGGCCCGCCCACGCACCCGCTTGACCCTTTTACGCTTTGTACATATAGCGTGCATGTGCCTGAGCGGTGTTTTTGCCAAGCAGCAAGGTACGCTGATAATGGTAGTTGATGGTAGGTATGGACATTTTTTTTTAATGTGGCTTTTTTCGGTATTTGGGTACGAGAAATTGTGGGAAGAGAATGGAGCGAGATCGGTAGTTGAGATTGTACAATTCTTATATTATAATATGCTTCTAATGATAAGTAGTGATCGGAACTTTTGGCAAATCGTTATTATAATGTTTTTCATATTGTGACCAGTGGTTGAATTTACGTACTGATTAATATTACTCATTAATAAAATGGCATAAAAAATATTATACTATTCACTTTAAAAATAGAATTCTCCAATACTGATTATTCCAAATGAGCACTCCCGTACGTTCAAAATTGAATTTAACTCTGGACGAAATAACGTATAATAAAAAAGAACCAATAAAAATGTTAAATAAATTCTCAACACACAGACCCAACATCAGCCCGCACCAGCTTATATGCTTAAGTTATTTTTGCATCCAACACTGTATATCCTTCGCACGCATCCTCGCTACCGAACAAACGGCTCCATCAGCAGATCCACACAACCTTCGATAACTCAGAATCTCGTCATAATCTTCTTCCCCATTATCCTCGCCGCGCACAATTCAATTCAATTCTGAATCCCAAATCCGATCTCTCTCTCACTCTCCCTCTCTTCCTCATATGCATGCACACGCAGTGTAAAAGAGTCGCGCACACCTTTCCCTCCCTCCTTCGCCTTCTATATATATATATTCAGGTTCTATACGTCGCACGCGTACGCAGCGAGCTGTGGGAAGGGGGCAGTATACGCGCGCGTGTGCGAGTGTATACCGCTTTGCAAATAAGTCGATCCTCTTTTTGGAATTCTCCGGACATGAGAGTGCGGCGCGTGCATGTACGCATATGCACACGTGAGAGAAGGATCGAAAAGTCCTGAGAACGAAGGAGAGGGGAAAAAAGGTTGCGGTTAGTAAGGTGAGATTTTTTTTGAGTTAAGAGTACGCGCAAGATTAGAATGTTAGGTGGAGGTATGGGTTTTGTTCTGGTGGGAGATCGAGAGCGTGAGATGGTTGGAGTAATAACGTGGCGCGCGAGGGAAATTGTAGGATAGTTCTGATAGGTTTTCTGAAGTTATATGATAAAATACATGTAGTTTTATGAATTATGGAGTAGTTAGAAGAACAAATTTCTTGATTAGGAAAGTTTAATATGTTCTTTTGTCAAAGTAAATATATATTATGAATGTAAAACTTTTTTCAGATTGCTTGTTTATGATTGTTGTGTACAGTTGATTAATTAAAATTCTTGAAAACCTTTAGTAAACTTTTTGATTAACTTGACATCTGCAATGATCGTAATTTTATGATTCGCGTATAAACACAAACGCGACATTCTGAAAAAGGTATAAAAATTTTATTTGTACTTTTCGTTAACGAACTGTAATTGGTCGTAAAAAATACTCAGGCATTCTTTACGAATATATGTAAGATGTAGCGTTGAATAGTCTCGGTTATAAGATGGAAATAGGATACGCTCATAGACACGTAAGGTGCGAGGCATCCTGAGAGGAGCATTGATTGATTGTTTTTTCGTCATTTACATTTGAAAGAATCATCAAGAAGTATCAATATTTGGCTTGTGCCTCGAGCGCCAAACTATACGCATATATCATTAGAATTGTAGATTTCATGCGTCCGGAGACAACCGAGGTGGTACTGTGCGGCTGAATTTCAATCTCATAATTTTCAACTGCCCCTTTCTAGGAACAGGTTTTTACCCATGATGATTCGGCAAATACTTTTGGAGAAAACTTAGAATCTTATAATTGAATGATGAGACGTTTCTTTTTGTGTTCAAGGTTCACACACACACATATAATTAACTTTAAAAATAGACACCTTGAAAAATCGATTTAAAACTGTATAAGAGTTACATAACTTTTGGATATCTTCTCTATTATTCTAGAAATTAAGTATTTGTAGTTTTGACTACTTTTTTTTAATTCATTGGTTTCAAAATATGCTTCTATCATACTGACATTTTAATTTCCGTGATTTACTAAAATATAATGATCTATTAAAAAGTAACTTTGAAATACGTAGACAAACTCTCAGTACGAAATTTGCAATGAACCCATACTTTCGCAAAAACAACCCTCCAAAAAAAAAAATCATACCACGCAACTTTCGTGTCTCTGCCTTGTCGACACATCCGGCAGTAGCGCACAGCAAATCCCGTTCACTTTTCACTCGTATATTTCATCCTCGACTGTCACCCTCGTTCGGCAAAAAGACAAACCGATCATCATCTCACACACATGCGCCTACCTAAGTGGCGGTGGGCAATTCGACGCGCCTCTCACTCGTCGCATGCCGATTGCTGCCGCTACCACTGCTGTTCCCGATTTCGTCTCAGCCAAATTAGCTACGCTGCCATGAAAGAGAGACGAAATGCAAAGTATGTATTTGCCGAGTGGTTTGATAAGGAAGGTAGAAAAAGGTTGCGCGAGATGAAAGGATTCCGGTTGTTTTCGCTGTCGAGGTCGGTTTAGTGAAATGGGACGGCCGATAGTTTTCTTTTTTTTTGCGAGATGAAGGAAGGTTATTTTTACTGACTGATCTAGCTTCGCTACTGTATTTTTTTATTGCAGGTTCTCGAGGTGTTGTAGATAATTACGTAGGACAGGGATTTAGAAAGTATATATAGGGAATTATGTCGTTCTTTTTATAATGCTATCAATCAGTATCTGATATGTGGTTCGATGCTGCAGAGAAATACGATATCGTAACGGCGAAATTATATCGAGGGATTTGAAATTTCTATTGCTTCGTTTATGAGTCATAATCATTTGCGTCACGATCAATAGTACAGAGCGGATATAAACTTGATATTTAAAATATCTCGAGGAACGCGGTAGCGCCATAACCACAACTGGTACATACGACATTACTCGTCTATATATATACCGACTGTCGCAGATATGAAAATTTATATTTTTTCCCGATAAACCCCGTACATATACATTTAATATACCTGTCCGATTGTGAAACAAATTCCCCATTATCCATTATTCATCGTGAAAGAAAAGAACGAATAACAACGCCTTTCTGTCGTTGTACGTGCAACTATTCCCCACGCCGTCTGTCTTATATTCCCCATCGATAAAACAAATACCCCGTACGCGAGCATATATACACGCGTGTACCTCGTTTCTAATAACGCGCCTTTGACTCGCTATCAAATCCTGTTATTATGTCGCAGTTGACGTTATAAATCGAGTCACGTACATTATATACGTCGAACACTTCTCGAAACCTTATTACGGCTCATTCTGAAATTCCTATCTCACACATAACTAATATATGCATAATATAATTAAAAACAAAAAAAATATCTCGTCGTTATACTTTCGGTTGCGAATTCCTTGCACTGTGCAATTAAAAACTCAAGCATCATCCAATGTATATAGTCAGAGTTACGTAGACATATATACACATACATATACGCGCGCGCTGTGCGCAAAGGAAGAAAGAAAGACGAAGGCGATCTCGACATTACGTGGGTGGCGAAACTGGTAGATGAGAAATACAAACGCGGCAGCCTGCATGAGTAGAGTGCAGAGCCACGAGAGCGAGAGCGCAAAGGGGAGAACGACAAAGGCAGCGGCGCGTGGCGCACGCACGCGCACCTACGTATCCCATTAATTTCCGTGTGCGCGGTGTGTGTGCGAGAGAGAAAGAGAGAGAGAGAGAGAGGGAGGGAGAGAGCAGGACGAGATGTATTTATGACGACGGTAGATGTATGTGAGTGTATGTGTGTTTATGTATATATGTATACAAGCGGCCTCTATCCTGCGCCTATCAAGGACTCGCGGTTCGTTATGGTTTCGCGGTGGGGGCTTTTTTGGATGGAGGTTGATTTACAGGAGATAGTCGCGAGCGATGGTTATGATTATTGAATTTAGCAGCAATGAAAGTTGTGAGAAATTTTTTTCTTCGATATCGGTATGTAACGTAAGGGCGTGAATACATAAATCAGAACAAGAGTTATACGTATTGTTTCCTCACAGAACATTTATGCTGACGTGTAAGTGTCGTTGAGTCTAGTCAGGTATTCATTTTTTTTTCTTCTAGTTTTCGATGTATGCGTAAGTTTTTTTCTTATCATGGTATTATGCAAATTTTTGTTTGTGTAAAGTCGAGCATCATGAGTACAAAATAATAAGTACACTCTGTATTTTCAATGTATTACGTACTTTTAAAATAGTAAAATTGGATTGTTGTTGAAAATTTTGTGTACTATTTTATAACTGTGCCCGATATTACCTTGGAAAAATTTTAGAGAAGTAGCATCGTAAATGAACATCAAATGAGACTTATTTTACATATAGAATAAACAGAGAAATCTATTCTGCGCTATATATTATATACCTATAGCTAATGGAGAAATTCATTACTCATTCAAAACCTATATATTTTTAATGCACATAACGGCTTTTACAAAAATACAACGACGCAGTGTGAAAACATACAGCGCGCGCGATAAGAGATCTCTCGGAAAAGTAAAAATATCCAACTTTATGATTAATTAACTATAATATTCGAACATTAACGAGCCTTGTATCAATACTATAAATCTCCTATAATTCTTTATACCATTTTAATGCAACCTCCACGACCATATATTCCCCCTCTAATTCAATCTAACGCGTTTCTCGCACTCACACGTCAGGTGCTAGGCGACAAATTAAGTCTATTTAGCCAATCTTATCACTCCCCCCTATGAACGAAACGAGTAGCGCACACCTACACCTATACACACATATATATAATACTCCTTTAGACCGTAACAGGAATTTCTACAGGAGCTACGAGAGAAAAAAGAAATTGCAACGCGAAATTCGACGCACATCGAATTAATATTCTATTCGGGCCGCGCGATAAACGAACATTGAGAACACGAGAGTATACGCGTGCATATATATATGCGCGCACATGGCCTTATCGGCCGTCTTGTCTCGCACAGTCGAGATAAATTTTACGAATTAATTAGGCGGCGAGCAGCTTGACGTTCTCGATTTTCACTCAAGAGAGAGAGAGGGAGAGAGAGTTGCATCGATGCTCGTACGTGAGGGTACGATGAAACTGGTCTTGGATGTCGAATCCGTCACGATCGATGAGGTGATCGATGCTCGGGAATGTCGTTTTCTCGATGCGCACCCACGCATTTTTAATGCAGGTGCCGTGTATTTTTAAATATTTTTATACACTTACGCCTATCAACGTCTTGTTTCGTTCTGATTGTATACATTTTGTTTTTTTTAGTTTTAATACTAGCTTTTGATATTTCGTCAATTACTCGTCGAAACAGGTGCTCCATAGATTACTTAAACAGATTATAAAACAAGATAGGAAGTCTTGTAAATGACGAATAAATTATTACGAATTTCTATTGTCGTTCAAGGTGATCAAAGCCGTACAGCTCGTTTATGCATATCTCTTATACGTTACCACCAATGCGGTTGTATCTCGTCAGAAAAAGCTTAAAATTACTTTTCCTACGTGATAAATCAGGCTTACTCGTGCGCATTATTTAAACAATAAAATTACATCTTTCGTAAAAAATACTATCAGAATCGAGCGATTTTGCGTGAAAAGCGAATCTCTCGTGGCTTAACTTCGGATAAAACGCCAGAGGATACATAATTGGCAGGCACGCGCCTTACACCGTCGAGTGCATAAACAGCATTTGCTTTATTTAATACTCGCGTTACGTCCATAAAGTAGCCACGGACAGGCCAGGCGCTTAATAATAAATATTAAGTTCTCGCTGCGGCGCGATCGCGCGAAAAAAGTACCGCCTCGATTTACAGACGTTAAAAGGACGCGATCGTTTTACGAGAGCGCGGTAAAGGACTTGCAAATTACAAGCTTATATATGCCTGCGCAAGCGCAATAATGGAAGAGACTAAAACGTCTCGAAAGGTGAAGGAGGTGCGGGGTGAAGGTAAAGGGCTAATCGGTGTAAATGTACGCTGGAGACTTTCTTGGAGTTTAAGAGGTTCTGTATCGGAGTAGGTATAAGATAATATGAACTACTCGCCAGTTATGTGTATAAGTTGTAATGTACCGTGAAAACATTGTCTTGTGTCTATGATTAAAAGATATATGAGATTGTAATTCTTATAATATATGTAAGAGATGCTGTATAAAGTATATGACGATAATGTGTAACTTGACTCCGAGTAGATGCAAAATCTTACTTCGACATTATATTTTTCTAGGTTTTATAAATCAAACTTATGAGTTTATATTAGACCGATATTTTAATTAATCATTTAAACTTAAGTTAAAAAGCTTACTTTCAATATTAAAACATACAGTTTTCCTATTTCGAATTTCGAAATAATAATATCTTAAAGTTATTTTCACTTCATCTAAATAAACTCGCAACATTCTAATCTAGTTATACAAATGAAAACATTATAACTTATTTCTGGATTGGTCTTCCCGTGCCAATATCGTATTTTATAGTTTATACCAACGAACAGGTATTTATGTTTCACGGTTTAATTACTTAATCAATTTGATTATTCAATGCGATTCATCTTGATGCTTTATGAGGTTCACCCGAGGGCCTCAGTTAATGAATTCAGGCCAATCTAATCTGTTTGCATTATCATTATAACTTCGATTCGCGAAATGGCATTAACATATATATATATATATATGTAAACAGCCGTAGTCGATCTGTAAAATTTATCATCAGCTCATCTCATCAACGACATCTAATTAACAATAATCGAAACCTCCTCATAAATAATAACAACAGCTCACACCAAATAAGCCCTTCCAAGTCATCCTTCGCCCGATAAATAACAAAAAGTTTTAATTAGCAAAACTCACGACCCAATGAAAAACTTCCACCCGCACCATCGTCGCAATCTTCATTCCCTCCATAATCGCACATTTATTACATAACTTGGCGCTAACGAACAACTCCACCTTCTATTTAACAAGCTTACATCTACACACACACACGTATATACTATACATCCCCTTACATAAACACACGTACGAGCCGCTCGTTCCCACCTAATCATACAAACTCTCGCGCGTATACAATCGATCACCAAAGCCACAGACGAACGACTGAGAAAGAGGAAGAAAGAGACAAATGCACAAGAGAGAGAGAGAGAGAGCGAAAGGGTTCGGCATACGCATTAATCATGACGCGAACGATGCGCGCTCGGGTTACCTTTCTTCCACCCGCGGCCGTGTAATAATCGCGGTTGTGAGCACGCGCGTGCGCGCGCTGATTAATCATAATCAAAGGCTCGAAAGCGGCCTCGATTAGCAGCCGGCAAAACGATAGCCGCCGCCGCCGTCGTCCTCTTTTTCGCGCGGTTTGATACATCGCTCGTGTTGTGATGGATCCCGCGCGTATGTACGATGGTATTCTGCGGGCGATCGCTCTCGTATATGCCGGACGTTTTATTGCGCAGTCGCGTGAAATTTAGTGCGTGACGTTTTCGACGAATTGTTGTAAAGTAATTTTTTATTATTTCCAGAACGGCGTGGTATAATGCGAATGAGTGTAGTTTTGAATTAATGTAGGAGAACAGTTTTCGGGGATATATTAATAAAGATCTCGTTTCTTTTAACTGTTCTCGTACTGTATGAAAGAGATCGGGTTCCTTTTTAGTTGAAAAGATATAGATTTGCAGGTGTGCCGGATGACGAATGAAATGTAGGTGGTCCAGGCTGCATCCTTTTGTGAAACGAGATAGTATATATAAGTACGGGATTGTAGATTCCAGAGTGGCTTAAAACGATTTTGGTTTTCAGTTTTTCTAATAAACAAAATGAGTTGTTGAGATTGCTATGGTCTAGAAGGACTTAATATTCTAGCATTAGAATAATAAATGATTAATGCTATAGAATACTATATAAAAATAATTTTTATTTTATGATTTTACAATTTTTTAACTTATATTTACACATTACGTTCCAAAAAGTGCATATTTACACAAACTATATATATAAAAAACAAAAACTGAGTAATCATCCTTCCTTCCATAAAATATGCATTAGTACATACACACGCAACGCTACTCTCGCAAACTCCACATCTCTCTCACCCAAATCCTAATCATCCTGAATACGCAGAACCACAACAGCATCACCCACACATCGCTGAGAGCAGCCGCGCAACAACTTGATACACAAGGCGAGAAACCTCTCTCTCTCTCTCTCTCTCTCTCTCTCTCCTCGTCTCGTTTACTAACCATCTCTCTAAACCCGCACGCGGGATGAAAGTGAGCCCCGCACGCGCGCGTGCCGCGAGACCGAGGCGCGAAGAAGTCGACGTAGGAGAGACAAAAGACAAAAGCTGCGTGTATGCATGCATGTGCTACGTCGCAGCACAATGGAAACCGGAAATTCGAGTCGGGATCGACGATGAAGGCCCCTCGAACGTGGATCGATCTCGGGATGTGTGTGAGCGCATATACGTGTGCGTTTGGGTTGTATATATAGAGGAGTGAGACCGATGGATATACGTACGACCGCGATGGGCGCGGACACACTTTGTGCTGTGCTGATTTTTACTTCTTTTGTCTTGCGCGCGATAATGCGTCTGATTTCGCAATAGCGGTTGGGTTGGGTGAGGAGGAATTTTTTAGAGAGAAGTTGATTAATTTGAAATTGAAGTTTACGAGTGTTCTAGAGTTTTGCACTCTGTGGCTGTGGCATTAGATGATGGCTTTTTTATTTGTACTATATTTTATGGAAAATTAATGAAACAAAGTGTTTTTTATGAAATTTATATAATAATATTTTTTTCTTTTTAGTATGCGTAGTGACGTACTTTATGAGTGTCGAAAATTACTATTTATACATACGAGTGACATATATTATCAATCGGCTATTATAGAACTCGCGTAAACATTAATAATTTAGAACATCAATGAGCTTATAAATGTGCTAAGAAAAAGAGTTTATTGTTAATAACTTAAGGTAAGTAGGTTTTGAAGTTAATAAAACTAAAATAATAGTAAAAAATTATAACTGTAAAAAGAGCCAAGGAATGTACCGCGATATTATATAATCATGTTCAAAATTACTTCGTGAAATTCTAGCAACTATGGTCATAACGTTCAACTACATATATCTACTACTTCAAGAAACAGAAAACGACTGAAGCAATACACAATGACATACGAAAAAGTTCACAGTCGACATTGTCAAACCACTTACTCACGGCTATCGCTACAAATCATGCTGCACTGAAAACTTCCACGATTCCCGGACAAAAATATATAATATTCCCTCTGCGTCTATATATATATAACGTTTCGAATCCACGGCGGCGGTGGCGGCTAAACAAGAGATAAATCACGCGGCAGCCAGTAGGTGCGGCGTATAGACCGAACAGGTCGTGAGCCGCGAGTTTCGCGCCCGCGAGACGCACTTCCTCGACGTTTAATTATGATTTACGGCGTCGCGCGGCCGCATGCGTATATACTTTTTGACGTTTCGACTCACTACTCGAGCGCGCGGTAGCTCAGCTCGTGGAAAATGCCATGGTATAAAGCGGGCGAGTATAGGTATATATGTATACGTATGGAAGTAGTGTATGCGGTTAAACAATGTTCAGAGAGACAGAAAGAGATGGCAGTGTGTGGAAATTGGGAATTTACTGTGTGTGTACTTGCGTGATGGGAGTAAATCACGCGAACTTGACTGCGGTAGTTCTGTGTATACGTAAGATGCTTCGTCGTGAAGGCAGTCAGTTTTTGCTTATATTTGGCAAATGGTATATACACTGATTAATTTTATTGATTGAGGTGCATTATAAATTTTTTATCAAGCCAATATTTTAAAGATAGAGCTGAATTAGTAAAAATAGTTAATACTTATTTATTTTGTTTCATGAATTTATTATATTATGTTATTTAATGATAATAATTATAACGAGATCTTTACAATTTTCCGTAACGCCATGCTTTAAAAATATCACAAATTCTTAAAACATTTTATCATCTCTAATAAACTCGCCACAAACCATATAACTGAGCCGACAAGTCTTAGAAATCGCACAAACGTACGCGATATACATACTTTCGAAATCCGGCATTTACAATATATACCCACACAGCTCACACATGAAACCCAAAGTCACTTTTTATCTTCTCTTCTCTATTTATTTACGCATACCTTCTTCGCGCATCCTGCCACCCGCAAAAGCGCATACCTGTGTTATCTCCAATACGTTCCGTCGGCACGGGGGCAATAAACGCGAGCGATAATCCGCCTTCATACGTCCCGACATAGTCGTCGAATATATATATGCATACGTGCATCCTGTTCGCTCTTCTTCTAATCTCACCGACTGGCGGGATCGAGATGATGAGAGGCGTCCGGGATCAGATGACGGCGATGACAGGTTTTTTTTTCATCCGTTTGGGGAGAGAAAAAAGGCGACATTTTTTTTCGCTGTCGAGTGTTGGGTTTAGGGGATTAGGTTACCGGCAGGCGTTGGATCATACGCGGGCTGCTACGCTTTAGATTTGGATGGGGAATGTCTTTATGAAATTGAGAGGGTTAGCTATATAAAGAACGGGATATTTTGATTTTTTTAAGGTGGGACTTGACTTTTTGATTGAGCGGTTTCCGGTTTGGAGATTTTAGGAGATTTAGGTTTGGAGATTGGGTGTATAAAAAAATATGAATTTTTATTATAACACGTGAGAAAAATTAAACTAATCTGACTTGTTCGCATCTGTTTACGAAAAAAATTAAAATTACCTTTAATTTATAGTAAGAACAACAAAATTAGAATACTGATACCATATTAATTAAAAGAACATTCAACATTTTTTAAAAATCATTAAAAGTAGAATGAATTTATCAGTGCGAATCAACTGTTTAAAAAATTTCACCAAGAGTCCTTTTAAACAACATTTAACATAGTAGAACGAATAATAATTATCAATTACTTCTAATACTGTAATATAAGTATACTTATAATTCAACCATATTAAAAAGATCTCATAAGCTTTTTCGCAAATCAATCTCTTTCATTTTACACGAATCTTGTTTCAGACACATTTCAGCTTTTCAAATCATTTATAACCCATACTTACACCACAAAAGCGCCATAAAAATCTACGACATGCAATTTAATTAGCACCTCACCTTCACCCACATCGCACAACAATCCTCGCCATTATCCCCGTACCCACGAACACAAACACAACACACACACGCGCATGCGCACTCCCAACACAATGCACAATCGGACCGAGAGATAGCAAAAAGAAGAAATATCACCTACTCGAGTCCGCCGAAAGGACGCTTGACTCGCAGAAACTCGCATTTTTCACGGCAAACCGCGCCCGCCTCCCCAAAAAAACAACCTACGCTTGTGCGATATCGTGGGTGTCGGTCCCACGCGCTTAGCTGGCGTATATGTATATATATTCGATGGACCGTTTCGCGGGTATAAGGAAGAGAGCCAAGGACGGAGTGCGTATATACATATACGTGATCTCTAGCCCTTCGTAATTGAAAGTGGTTATTATTATTGAGGCGAGAAGTGCGTATTGTGTGTATACGGTTCTGTGAGATGGAGAGAAAATTTTGCATTTGAATTGTTACCAGGGCGGTTTTGTAAAGCGGTAAGCTGGTTATATTTTTTTAATGAGGTTAAAATGAAAATGTTGGGGTAAAAATTTGTTAGATTGTAGTGGATTGTTCAATTGTTAGTGGTCCAGTCTGTTTTATTGCATTGTATTATCTTTGCAAGGGTATATGTATTATCGTCACCGCGTTGTTATGCAGGGGACTTAAAAATTATAATAAAACCGAGGAGTGATGACTTTTTAATAAACGCTGGAAAAGTAAAATATAAATTAACTTCAAACGATGTTATTAATTTTTTAGAATCATTTATTTATCTTAATGTTGCCATGATAGCATGACACGTAGTTTTAAAATAAATCTTACGTTCTTTGGATTACCAATGTCAAAATATTACCATACTTACAAATAAAAAAAAGACAATTGTTCAGAACCAACAACCCGGACACCGTTCACTCCACGCTTCGGCATTCGAACACGCTGACGTTTATTAATTCCGAGCTCGCTCCATTAAAACACTCGCACTTTAATAGGACGCGCATGAACGAAGGCCGCAAACACGCAGCCGCGAGCGTTAATGCCGCAACTTACCGCGAAAATAATGTGTACCACGGACCTTCACACGTGTAAGCGCGAGATAAGAGCTCGCGGACCTCGAGGTGACACATGTGAATATATGTATATATGTGTGTACGTTGCACGTCGAGAAGGTGTTGAAACGAGAATTAACGCAGAGCCCGCGCCGAAAATATGTAATGCGCGCGCCAATTTACCTACAGCACAGTTCAGACGATCGCACTTGACTGAGAAATATATATATGTATATAAGGTATTCTTAAGAAATTAAAGTTTTACGGGTGAGTTCATTTTCGGCGTGGAATTCGAAAGAGTGAGGGAGGTTGACTTTTTAAGAGGAAATTTAAGAATCAGAGATGCAGAAAATTTGATGGGGATTGAGTTTTACGATTGGAATGAAATAATTGTCGCTGTTTTGTAAATATATTTTCGTTAATTCGGTTTTGATATAACGAAGAAAGAGAAAAACTGTGGTGATCCAGAGATTGTGCCTTTTAGAATAGAATACGGTGCATGGATTTTTCTTCGTCTGAACTATGTTAAAAATCAGGTGTATTTTTATTTCAGCCGGCCGTATAATTTGATATCGTTGAACGTGTAAAAAAGTATTCTGGTGTCGCCACGTGCAGGCCGAACAGGTTGAAATCCTATACTCCGATGAAAGGATTTTACGAGTTAATTCCAACGGGAGGATTTCGAAAAGCGAAAGACAAACAAAATAAAGACACCGATAATTGATTAGTATTGGCTGCTGGACCGGTTCATTTTCGAAAATGTCAGACTTGGAGAAATAACTCACTGTTAAGTGGTATTTTGCAACTTTCAAATTAAAATGTTGATTTAGAAGAGCAGCTGAGATTTTTAGAATTTTGTGAATGTCTTAATTATGTACAACTTTGAATACGAGTATCGCTCTATTAATTTACGATAAGTTTTTGACAAAATTGTAAATCGAATATTGGATATAACTTTTATTTTAATGACACCATATCTCAGCCTATTCTCTTTCATAGTTGCCGCCTTATAAAATAAATTTAAACTTTATCAAAGAGCTTTCCTTTGATTCTTTAGTTCCATTATACGAAAATCAGAGATGTAACATCAGAATTCTTTATATTTCGCTTCATGCTTCTTTGAAAAAATAATGCTGATAAACTGCGACTCTTTAAAAACCAAACCACATTGAAATCCGAAACATTTCCAAAAACTACAAATTTTAATTGAAACTGTAACATTGAGACTTCACGCATACCTTTTCCAATATCTTCTTATCCTTCATAACGACGCTAAACCTCAAAATTCTCTTCTTACGTAAAAAGCTTTGGCCAACTGTAACCGCGATCTTCAAAGCCTTGCCAATAAAGTTTCATAAACCTAATCCCCTCCGAAGTAAAGGAGTCGGAACCACCAAGCTCATCGTCCCTTCGAAGATTATCAGCTGACGACCAGAAGTTCGCGCGTGCAACGTCGGCGCGTTTTCGACGACATACACACGTGAGAGCAGCTCTTACGCTCGTCGATATTAATAAGGTAAGGCAAGTGAGGTGTAAGCAAACTCAAGCGAAAGCTTGTTTTCGGGGCAGAGATAACAGTAAGTATTCGGATTTCAGAAGGTTGTTCGCAGTCTTGGTAACTTTGGTACAGAGCTGATGCGGGTGGCAGAGCACCATCGTTACTTCGATTTGTTTGTTTTGATTAAGCTGTTTAGTTATTTGTTAAACTTAAAAATTCTACCGTCAACGGTTTTAGATTGAGAGGTTGATCGAACGTCATGCTATTGGATGATTTTACATGAAAATAAACTGCCAAGTAGTTAGAGAACAAGACGTATTTAGCACAATTAACTCGTCAATGCTGCGGAATATCATCGCAAACTAGGAGTCAAAGATGCGTAAGGAGACGTCGTTGGTACAGTTTGAACCCTGCCACTATGAATCACGATGGAATGTGCACATAGATGAGCAATATTATGCGCCAGAAGACGTCTTCTTCGCGATTATCGCCAATCCTAGTGACATTGACGTCAATGCTCGCGGACGTTACGAGACTCGTCTACGTCATGATTTTTGATAAATTTACAAGCTGAATATTTATACATGCAAAGAACTACCTTCGAAATTTTCGCTCGCAACAAAATAAATCAATAAAATTGCCCATTCGTCGAGCTGTGTTGCACCAATCATTTATTCCAAGTGACCTCAACAGCCATTTTCTTTCTTTCTTTCCTTTTTTTTGCATCGAATCCCCTTCTCACTCATTCAAGGCAAGTGAGCCACACGCGTATTATGTACGCCAAGTATCACGCACTCGCGCGAGCACAATAACCCAAAAAGCACAAGAAGACGAATGGGAAAAGTTAACGAGGGCGTGGACGTCGCAATTATGGGCGTGAGAAAAGCACCAATAAACTATACGAGTGAGAGAGAGAAAGGGGGGGACGCTAATGCATTCGATCGCATTGATTTATTCGCCAAGGCCCGACAAACGCATCACGGCTCTCACTTTTAAGGGTCCCGCGAAACGCGAAATAAATTTCCGACCGACGGAAACGAATATCTTACACGGTCGCTTTCGGCCCTGGCGACTGTGTAACTATCAATAACGAAAAAAGATTTCGGATTCTTTTATTTTTTTTTTATTCTTTTTGGGTTGAGTTTTGTTGTGCTTCTAGCCGGATTTTTAGTTTTCTGCGTGTCTCTATTACGAAATGCTTTCGGTTTTCTTTTATATTTGTATTCGTATATAGCTGAATTGATGAGTTTATTTTGTTTCAAAAGGTTTTAAGACAGTAGAAAATAAATACTAACTTTGCATATCAATTAATATGTATGAAGAAATATGTATACATAAATCTGACGTATTTTCTTTTTTAATTATGTTATTGTGAATAAAATACACAAAGCTTTCTCTTTACGAGCATTTGTACAATTATCATTACTCAAAATATAATCGCTTATTTATCAAAATCAACGAAAGAATCCAGACAAACTTTCTAACATTCACTGCAAACCACCAAAAATTTAAAAACCCAATTTTCATAATAACACGCTATGGGAAACTTCCTCGACGTGACGTATCCATAAGACACGCGGGCGGGCCAGTATACACAGCGTGACCAATGCGGGCCCGTGTGTATGCCCGGGGCATTTCGGGCTCCCCTCTTCTCCCTGAAATTCATCAAAATAAACTCACCCGACGGGGAATACTTTAGCCTAGCCTCGCAATCATTATCCGACAGTCTTTTTTGCTCATCTCCGTGTATATACACGTGAAATCATTGCCATTACGCTCTGCATAATCTCGAATTTACGAACTTTATTTCGCGGCTGTATTATTATGCAAATCGCGCGCAGCGATGAATTTAATTAACTTCGGGAATACGGGGATACTGAAACTTTTAATTCTTTCTTTTTTTTCTTCTTCTTCTTCTTCTTCTTCTCTTTTGCGCGTTTGAGGATGTATTGACTTTTAATGAAAGTTACGATGGCCGTAACGGTTATCGAAGGCGTACATATATACATATACTCACGAAATTTGTACGTTTTAATTTGATAAATATTAATTTATCGGCGGCAGCGACGGTGATATCACTGTATACCGTTGCTCTCTCTTTCTCTCTCCCTCTCTCCCTCTCTCTCTCTCTCTCTCTCTTTCAGAGACATACATTTATATGCATTTTTCTTAAAACTCCGTGTAAGTGATCACCCAGGCGATACGCTTTTATCAACAGCGTACTTTATCACCGAAATATCCTTAAAACCTTTGCGTATTACCTAAATAATCTCTTCCTTCTTCTCCACCAAGATAAACCTGCAGGCTTGCATTCGCAGAGCCGCTTCCGCGTGCACGTATAGTATGTGTGTGGCGAGAATACATATACTCTCTACCACACCCACGCGGTGGCTGATCGATGGGCCCAGCCGCGCGAATTAATCAAGTTGTTTATCGTATTAATTGCGCTAATTAGACTGTGAAGCGGGAGTGGATCCGACGTTACGTTCGATTTGAATGAGGAGGCACGTGTGTGGCACACACGCCCTGAGAAATAGGACTGGAAGGGTCCAGTAAGCTCGTTATTTATTTTGCGAAATGAAATTTTTTTCACTTTACAGAGTTTGGGTTTCGTTGATTTTGTACCAGGAATTGCCGTTGGGTATAAGCAAGGGCTGTATTTTTTCAGTTGTAGAGTTCGAGTTTTGCGGAGGATTCGTATAGGATGGAATCGCAAGGAGAAAAAAAAATTTAAAGAGTGTCGCCAAAGGTAGAAATATTTTGAGCGTTTTCTCTGAAAAGGAATCGAGTATAAAGACCATATTTATATGGATGTTTAATTGGCTCATATAATTTGAAATATTGCGTGTACTGATTTACTGCGAGCAAAATTTATACTTTGTATTCTGCTCAGAAGAGAACTTCGTAGTACGTCAAAATAGTTACTAAAAATATAGAATATTTTTTTTTATATGGATAAAAATATTTATATTTATTTCATTCTTTATTCTCTTTTCCTTTTTATTGTAATTATATTATGTATAGCCAGACCTGCGAACAGATAACCGTGTTTATCTCAGCAGGGTTTTATAAAATGTATTATACTTTGTAAATCATTTTGATCTAGTTTAAATAAATACTAAATATCTAAATAGGTAGTATATTTTGATTTACTTCAGATCATCCGTTTAATTAGAAATATTTCGCATTCTTTCTCGGATTACTTTTATCTCACGAACACCTACCTAATTACAATTTTAAAACTATACAATCTTCAGCGCCCCTTACATCCACCGAAACTGCAAGAAAGCTCGAATCCGACATCGTAAAAGAATTCGTCGCGTCGGAATTGCCGAAAATCACCAAAAAGAGCCGTCGTAAAGTCCACTCGAACTTGCACGTTGTAGTGCGGTCCGAAAATCCTCTGCGCTGTTCTCCCGCAGATGCATATACGAATGCTAATTACGAGCTGGCATTACCGCCAACGACACGCGGCCAATTACAGAATGTGTGCATGTTTCTTTCAACAGTGAACGACGCTTCACACTTCGTTCTTTTCGGGTTATTTTTGTTCTGTTTAACCATTTTTCTCCTTAAATTAATTGATTGTAAAAACTAATAATGAGGTTATAGTTGCTGTAGTCAGATCCAAAATTTAAAAACTTTAAACTATCTTATTATCTTTTTTTTTTCTTTTAATTGGTTATTTAGCGTCGCATCTCCCGTTAGGGTATTAGCGACGTGTTATAACTATTAAAACTCGTATTTGGTACTGTAAGGGGTTGAACTGTAGGTTTGGCGGTCATGAGTTCGATCTCCGTCACCGAAAAAAACCAGTAGACATTTGTTTGGAAAAATATCTTCCGAGATTTTAGCAGAGACGGGGATTCGAACCCACAACCTCGAGCAGCCTTGTCTTGGAAAGCTAAGTGCGGCGTTTACTGTAGGTGAACAAACCGACGCCTTAACCGACTGAGCAAAGAACTGCTCTTTTATTATCTTATTTCTTATTATAATAGTAAAACATCAAAATGTCCATCTGTCCGGCCAGCACCCCTGTCTTTTACCCAGTAGTTTATGCATATAAAAGTGTAAGTAAAGGGTTGAGTAAACGTTTGAGTAAAGGGTTAAACAAAGAGGTTAAAAATATATTAAGTTATTATTGTTACTATTATTTTAAATGTATCAATTGTAACGAAGTCACAGAATCACCTCGACGATGACACAGCATACTCATGTATCGTTATGAGCGCCATCGTCGTCGCCGAGGAAGGTTCTATAGCCGCGCACTATCGTACGCGCATACAGGGTCGAGGCGCAAGAGACAGCGAGGATTCAGGAAGGGGGGATCGAGCACCGAAGTACCGCACGACGTAGAGCGCGGTCGCTTGAGCAGCGTGGAGAGAGATAGAGAGAGCGGGGGAGAGAGAGATATCTAGCAACCGACAGCAGCCGACGTGAGCTATACGCCGCGCAACTATCGGCGCGTGCGGGAGGAGAGGGATAAGTCAGGCTATGACACAGAAAAAAAAGAATTAGTTTATTTTACATTAACTCTCATGTAATTTAGAAGAGGAAAAGCTTCTGTCAAAGTTACTAAAAACTCATGTAGAGTTTACATGAATTCTCCGGTAATGTAAACGTTGCCATGGCAACTGCAGTTGTGTCATATTAAAGTCATTAGTTGCTAACGTAACTTTAACTGAATATATATTTACAGTAGTAAGTCATGTAAGACTTACTATAGTCATCAGTAAACGTTACTATTTCTTTTCTTCTCTGGAGAGTAAGCGAGAATGCGCGACAATAACAATGAGCCATAAGAGTAAGAGAGAAAGTGTACATCTAAGTTATACAAGAGCGAGAGAGAACGAAAAGAAATATTGAGAGGGAAATTCGACAGCGATAATTTGAGTGATCGCGCATGCTTGTGATCGGGTCTATTACCGTTCTAATTATACGATGGTAAGGGAAAGCCCAATCGTCACGCATACATATAAAATTACATTGTAATATATTACTCAGTAATTCTATACTTTTTTGTTATTTCTTTAATTTTGATCATACAATCAAGTATATTTTGTGCAGGCACACGTTGTAATCCTGCATTTATGGCATCGATGAACTTTTCAGTACTTTTTAAATTCTTTGTAGTCACATGCGGATTTCTAGATGTAGATTTCTCAAAGCCTTTTACAGCTTCTTGTATTAAAGCTTTGACATCACTAATTTTTTTATCTAAAGTTTCTATTTCTTTCCTTCATTTTCCCTTAGAGAAATTGTCTTGTGGTGGCTGTGAAAACATAATATATTTTATAAAAATTAAAAGCATATTATAAAAAGCTATGCGTTATAAGTGCAAAATAGTACATACTATCTTAATAGTTTCATCTTGTTTGGACGGTAAACTGTTTTTGTTTTTTTTTTTGTGAATCCTATAAACAAATAAAATTTTAAAATATTAATATCTGTTTTTTAAGTTATTATTTCAGTTACAATACATGTACCTTTATCAATGAAGTTTTTACTGATCTATGCTTTGCTCCAGCTACATCTAAAAATAGAAGATCATCAAATAGATTCTATTTTTCCAGATTTGCATCGTTGGCTCCTGATCCGGATTTTGGTATAAGTTTTGATTTGGTTTTTTCAGCTTCATATTTTTTTACTACAGCATTCCATCTTTTTTCGATGGCTTCAACTAAATTATTTATAAATAATTAATTGTAAATACTAAAATAATATATCTTTTAATAGAAAATACGATATTTTACCTGATAAATTATACTGAAATATTTGAAATATTGCCTGAGATATTACTTCAAATAAGTCTTGTTTTAGCTAATTTCTTTTCAAATATTGCTTACTACGTTTATCGTACATATAGGGTTCTTTTTTAATAAATTCAATTATTAAATAATCAATCGCGTCATCTATTCAGGATCTCATTTTTCCGGCAATTGACCTCTTCAACGTTTGACTGCAACTGTAGAACTAATGAACAATCAGTAGCGGTGTTAGTTATAGCGTTTATACTTGCAGAAAACAAAACACGATCGTGGCGTAAAGACGACGCATAAAAGCAGGTCACTGAAATCAAGCAGGTAAACTTATTACTATTTTTATTAATAAAATTATTTCAATAAATATTCATTACTATAGATTTTATAATACTATATTAATTTATGTACAGAGAGTAATAGAATAAAAGAATATAAAAAATGCCTGATCCCCCGAAATCTGATGATAAAAACATCGGCGTCAATACAATCGATATTCTTATAATTCAAGGAGTAGAAAAAAATAAAATTCTATATGATCCTAGCTGTTATGTCAATGAAGGGTATAAATTTTCTGAATTAACGGAGTACAAAACATTGGTATTTGAAAGTATATCCAAAAAAATCTTGGACAAATTTGATAAGGAAATGACTTGTAAATATTTTTATTGTATTAAGTGAAATCGTCTTTAAATTAATATTTATATCAATATATTTATTTATTTTATAGCTGAAGATGTCAAGAAAAGATGGCTCGCAATTAGGAGATCATTTTCAAGATCTTTAAATAATGAATCTACATATTATCTGCACGAATATTTAAAATTTTTGTTACCTCACATGAAGGTTTCAAAAAAGAAAGTAGAAGCATATGTTCGCAAGCTATATGTACCATTAAATTTCTCTCCCATCCAAGAAATTTCAAGTTTTGATGAAATAACTCATGATATGGTAAGAAAGAAAGAAGACGTAAGATATGTGAAGAAGAGTGAACGTAAAATTTGGATACCAGAACTGGACTTCTTCGACAAGAATGATGGAGCTGCTAACGAACATTACTTGAAGAAAAATGTTGGAAGCACATCAACAAATCCTTCAAGTTTTTTAAATTCTTATAATAATGCTGAGAGTGATGTAGAGGCTAGTATGTCAAGAGAAACACAAGATAGTGCAACATGGAATTGGGTTTGTGAAACCCAATTCATGAATGATTTAAAAGTAGAATTTAATATGATCGATTATGAAAATCAATTAATTTGTATGTCAGAAACTTTTGAAGCCATTTATTTTTATACATTTATTCAAAAATGAAAAAAATTCATATTCATCAAAATAATAATAAAATAATAAAAAAGTAATAATATTTATTATATATAAAAAATATATTACATTACAATTCAAAATAAATTAATGAAATTAATGTGAATTATCTATGTTTATTTCCTAGCTTAAGCTTTCCTAATCAAAATCCCATAGAATATAAGTAACTTTAAAAGAATTTTAAGTCTTATCACACCTGTACATGAAGGACAAAATATTACTATTGGTAACTTGTCAGTAGCTTGTAGGTTTTCCAATAAGGCTTGCCACATTCTCTTGTCTTTCGCACTTACTATATTAGCTTTCACTTTGTCTTCCATACTTAGCTTCTTCTTCATCTTCTGCTGCTATAACCTCTTACAGCTTGTACAACATTTCCTTTATTCAGTAAAGTAGTTGTAGGTTTTATTACTACTGAGGATTTGTGTTTAGCACATTGATATTTTGTCTGTTGTAGTTTTATCCGTTTCTCTGCTTTGTTAGCTTCTTTAATACTATTTCTGCTAAACCATCCATCGTATACCAGAAATAACTGATTTGTTTATTTTTTCTCATGGCCAGTATAAAGATAAAGGTTGTTATCAAATTTCTCTTTAAATTCTCTGAATTTTTTATTAGAAAGTGCTTTTATTGGGGGTGTGTAGATCTCTTGTGATTTGTTTTTGTTGCTGCGCAGGATATTGAACTATTTTGTTTTTCCAGCACAGGTGTGAGCAGCAATAATAAATACATCACACTCTTCTTCTATCATAGCAGGTTTTGAAATTTTTTTATCAAAATCTATCACAGATGTAGTAGTGTCAGCTTTTCTAATTAAAATTATAATACTAGATTTTAATATCAATTGCTTGTTATATATTAATTATTAGTTGATTAAAATTACCTGTCTCAAATATATCTATTTTTCCATGGAACAGCACCCTCTTCCGATATAAAATATTGTGCAAGAGCATTACGCTGAGCCTGACAATTCATCTCTGGTCCATTTAAAAAGTCTTCTTCAATTTCTCCTATTTCTTCTACATCATTCTCTTTATTTCGATCTAATTCACTCGTGATCAACATATTATGCAAGCATAATAACGTAATAATAATTTTTTCAAATGTTTTTAGATTAAATGAATGAACTTTCTGCAGTACTGCCTATTTCGACACTAATATTCCAAATACACACTCTATATTTATACGTGCTCGAGTAATTCTATAGTTATATACTTTCTGAGTATAGTTTAAAAAGTTTGTCCGTTTAAATGGCTTCATAAGATGTTTTTGTAAAGCGAAAATATTATCAGCTACAAAAAAATATGGCATGTCCATATTGCTTCCTAGTAATGGACATGATTGTGGAATTTCTAACTGATCATTATCCATTGATTCTTTCAAATCACTATTATTAAATATACTAGCATCATTCGCTGAACCTATATTAAAATAATAAATATATTTATAAATACATAACAAAATAATAATTACAACTCACCATAGTCTCCTAGGTTAAACCAAGTAAAACGTCTATTAGCATCACATGAAGCCATTAAAACTAAACTGAAAAACTTTTTGTAATTGAAGAATGCAGAGCCTGAATGAGGTGGTTTCTTTATATTAAAATGTTTTCCATGAAGTGCTCCCAAACAATGGGGTAATTGTCATAAGTCCTGATATCCATTTGCTATTTTTAACCAACTTCTTCTATTTAACGGAGGAAAATAAAGGGGCATCACTTTTTTTGAAATTACCGAGCAAACTTCATCAATTATCTGAAACATTGTTGATAGTCCAATCCGGTAAAAGTTTGAAAAAAATTGAGGGTTACCCCCATTATGTAGAAAACTAAAAAGTAGAGATATTTTTTATTAACTATTAACTAGGATTATAAGTACTATGAAATTTTAAATTTATACAAAATATTAACACACCTTAAAACTATAGCAAGTTTTAACTCAGCTGATAGAGGTTTACGTGGACCATGTTTGGTTAATTTTCTTTTTACTATATTGAAAAGATAATGAAACGATGCAACAGACATTCCAATTAATCTGTAGAACTCTTCATGATCTTGAAGTTTGTAATAGATAAAAATCTGGTTATAACCACCTATTGCATCTCTAATATTATTTCTAAGGTGTGGTTTCACCCACCATCTTCTAGAACTTAGAACAGCTTTCCGTAATTTTATTAACCACTTTAATTTTAGCAATAGCAACAATGCATAAAGTAAATTTAAAAGTTGCAAAATATCCATGTTACTAATAGTTAAAATTCTATAAAAAATAAAATGAAGATACTGAAAACTATCTATTACTTGCATCCATAATTTTCAATAAAAAATAAAAGTAACTTACTGAAGTCTAGGTATCTATCTTTTAATCCATTAATGGCATTTTAAGTATAATTGCAAAATAATACGATAAGGTAATAAATAATACTTTTTCTTGTAGTTCCTTTTCAAATACTAATACCATACAATTCATAAAAGAACTAGTTCTCTTGATTTCATGAGTATTATGGCTATTTAGACAGATTTTATACCAATATATTAATGCATTTGGCATAATTTCTTGCTTAATTATATTAATTTTTCCAAAGTTGATTATTTCTTTCTTTACTTCTGTGTCATCTATTTCCACTAACGTTAATACGTTAGATATCATCAGAATTCAAATAAAAAACTTGATTTATCTACAAAAAATTATTTGTATTAATGTATTTTATAAAGTTAATAAGTACATCTAAATTACCTAATTACCTTAAATTTATTTATATATTTTGCTATAGCATATTTGTTATTTTCTGAATCTGAATTTGAATTATCACTGTCAATTGAACTATATTCTTCTTCATCAGAACTACAGCTATCAGTAGGAAGATTCTGAAATGAATATTCTTTTAAATTTATGATTACAATGAATATTTATGCATTACTATTTTCAATCTAGAATGATTTAAAATTTTACTTTTTGCCATCTAATAAATTTTCAGTGAAATGTAATTGTATTTGTGTCTGATCTGCTTCAAAATGCAATGTAATTCTTGTGCATAACCTCTCCTTTGTACACCAATACTCCAAAATGTAGATCTGTTCCACTTTAGTCTCTGACGCTGATTTTACTAGATGTCGAACAATTTTTTTTCGGTTGCTCACAGGGCACACTCACAGCGCACATGGCACGCAATGTGGATTGGCCGTCACTCTTTCTCTCTTGGTCTAGCCTTTCACCAGGGTAACGCATATTCCCACTATATAGTCGCCAAACATCAACACGAATTGAAATTGAATCGTAGTGTAATCGATTATTACTATTTTGTAAAGGTAAGCTTAATTGCATTGTCATCTCACAATCTTAAAAACGTATAATGAAAAAATATATATTTTATTAATTAGAATGTAGATTAGGCAAAATGGAAAGAAATCAGAGAAACAGTAACAACGTGCAAAAAAAATTGGAAGGCGTCAGCTTCGATGTAGCAGGAAACTTACTGTTTTTAAAATGCTGCATCCATACATGGAAAAACTAAGCATGGATGACCGTCTGCAGTATATAGGATTCAATTCCTAGAATTGATCAGGCATTACAGCACTGACAAAAGTGCATCAGGACCAGAAGAAAAAAAAAGTTATGAAAAATAAATATGCTTAAGATAATGTTTTTCTTAAAGTTATAAAAGTATTATATTTATTAAAATTATAATTATAAAATTATATAATATATGCATCATAACAAAATAAAATTCATAATTGGATGAATTTTTATATTTTATTATTTTAACCTCGGTTACCTTACCAATAATATAATTTAAATAATTTACAGAAAGTTATTGTATTATTACTTCTAGAATTTACACTACAGTAAATAATTAAAAAAAAGTATTTTGCTATTAAATATTTTGCTATTTTGTCTTGTGCTTTACTTACAACATGGCAGCCTTCTTTTAGATATCTTTCAATAATAAAGAAAATAAATATTCAAATGAATTTATCTTTTTTAACTTAAAATAAATCGGATATACACATAAAACTGTAATACATAATTTAATATTTTTGTTATTAAGTATACACACTGTAATGATTGATTACACACGCACATGAGCTTAATAGCAGAGCCAGGGTATATAACTCAAACTAAAAGCTGAAATTTAGCTTCAGGCACTCCTTTACTTGATCCAGCAACAAGAGAAACGTCTTCAAGCTTCTCAGATATGCTCAGTGGTAGTTTGCTGAATGTACTTTAAAACTTAATCACAACATCATTGGAATCGTTTTTTATGACCAAAGGAAGTAAGAAGTGGACTCCTGGTTGACACAGTGCTCGATGATCTACAACATGCACAGAAGAATTATTTCTGAAAAATCTCCAAATAAAAAGAAGAAAATACAGACAGTCAGAATAAACTCCAGTATTTAGTATTACATAACATATAGATTTACTTTAAAAATAGCAATAATAATTTTCTTACAAATTTCATAGCAATGTCAACCTTTATTCTTACATTGTGCCAATATGCAATGGTATGTGTGTTTTTTTCTTTTGTGTCAGACGGTTGGCTTCACGGAAAATACATTTTGATATGTTGTCATCAAGAATTAAAAAACCAATATTACTGCTGATAAGAAAATCAAATTTTCCTTTCTGCCAAGCCGACCATCTGACACAAAAACAGAAGAAACACATGTGACACACAGGCCATTGCATACTGGCACACTGTAAGAAGAAACTCTATGATTTTGGATTTTACTCATATTTACTTATATATGATAAAAAGGGCAAATTTTCTTTTCAACCAAGCCAACCGTCTGACACAAAAGAAGAAAAAACACATGAAACACACAAGCCATTGCGTACTGGCACACTGTAAAAATAAACTCTATTATTTAGGATTAAATTTCATAAGAATGTCATACTTTATTCTTACTCCTTCTCAGAGATGTTCAGTGATAACTACCAGTTAGTTGTGATACATAAGTACCATTAATTATTTACAATATTTTAAATTAATTAAGTCTCTACACGCATTAAAAATAGCAATTTAAAAACTTCCCGCGAGGATCTAAATTCAAATCTCTTGTGCTGCGCGCGCGACTCTAGGCGCAGTATAATTCGCGCGCCGCCGCTACGCGGCGCGACCCCTCTCCGCGGCCCCCCTAACCGATTCACGACGCCTGCGAGGATAAAGGCCAGCGCGATCGGCACCTCCGGTGTCGACCTTTTGTTATCTTTACATCTATTTATCTTTGTATCTATTTAGAGAATGAAATAGATTATCTCGAAGGCTAAAATTATATAAACGATGCATAATCGGTGTGATTTGACTTCGTGAATCGCATTTGAAATTATATATATAGTGTATATATATCCGTAAGTGTCAGTTTGGAGAGAAATTTTTTCGCTATTGGGCAGTTTGCGGAGTTTTCTGTCAGTTTGGGGAGCTCTCCAAACTGCCATTACTCTAATAGGCAATTTGAAGAGCTCTCCAAAGTGCCATACCGTTAACGGTCAGTTTGAGGAGTTTTATTACTCCTAAATGCAAACCTCTCAGAACATACACGAGCTATCGATAGTGCCCTATCTACAACCTACCGAATTTTTTTCGGTCGATCCGTCAAAATTAGCAGAGGGCGTGAGCGATGTACGTAGCGCCAACCATGAAAAAAATTAGAAACTCGTATTCTGTTTTTAGATCTATGTAACGGAAACTCAATGTTGACGGTTAATTTTTTCATGGTTGGCGCTACGTACATCGCTCACGCCCTCTGTTAATTTTGACGGATCAACCGAAAAAAATTCGGTAGGTTGTAGATAGAGCATAGTAGACACCCTAGTTTCTTGCATGTAGGTGTCGAAATGTATATAATACGAAACACATTAAAGGCTTTGTCTAGGTGTACGAGGTAGCAGATGACGGAGTCTGGGTGGCGCGCACCGTAGTTTTTTGCGTTTGGATGACGAAACGAATTAAAGGCATTGTCTAGGTCTTCGAGGTAGCCGATGACGGAGTCTAGGAGGTTCGCACCGTATTTTTTTGCGTTTGTATGACGAAACAGATTAAAGGCTTTGTCTAGGTGGACGAGGTAGCCGATGACGGAATCTAGGTGGCGCGCACCGTAGTTTTATACAGCTACTTTTTTAGCTAAACTTTTTTTACTGGGTATAGTTCAAAAAATAGTTGTTACTGTGTATTCATTTGTATGAATGAGTTTAATAGGATGGTAAATCCAAAAATAAAAGATGCAATTATCACTGCTGCGAAGAAACTTTACAAACCAGATCAAAAAAATTTCGAGTACGAAAACCACATAGGACTGGACTGGAAAAACTACTTAGATAATTTAAATGATCTAATAAATAATTTATAGTTGAACTATCGGTTTTTTTGTTTCAATTGAGAAACAAAACAACTTAAAAGAGTATACTCTGTTTAGTTACAAAATTATAATTAATTTTACTCAACTTTTAAACTAATTATTTCTGTATGGTTACTCTGTAAATAAATAAAACAATATTTTATAAATAATTTTTTTATTTAATAAATACATTTAACGTAAATCTCAAAATATCAAACATGCTCTCTCTTAGGCTTAAGCATTTCTTATCAAATAAATAAATTGAAGTAAAGAATTGAATATGAACAACTACTTCAATTTCCCATTGCTTAAATCATATTCAGAAATATCTATTTCAATTTCTTCTCTTAAATAATTTTCTGTAATGTAATTTTCTGTAAATTTGTTTTTGAGTCATGTTAATATATACATTATTAACATGAAAGTCATGAATGCATATCTTGTCCTTAACGGTTTTAGTTATTTTTTTTTCTTTCTTGAATTATTTTTACTTTTATATTTAAGGTTAAATACTGACTCTGTGTTTACCTTACTATTTTCCTGTTCCATTTCAGTTGGAACAGGTGCTAATTTTTTATTTTCTAAAATAGTTTCTTTTATTGGCAAAAATTCGGTATTTGCAATGCCAATAATATTATCAATTTCTTGCTGACTAAAAGTTTTTGATATTTCTTGTGTCAAACTGTTGTTTATCGATGATTCCATTGAAGCAGTTGATGAATTAAATGATTGTGAACTTCCATTTCTGTTTTCAAGATTTTGAATACATTGTAAAACAACTTTTGGATTCTGATTTTGTACGCCTACATTCATTTGATTTTTTAAAGCTGAAAAAAGTTTCCCTTAAGAATAAATGATTTTCAATACACAAATAAAAATTCTTGAGACTATATAAGGCGAAAACTAAAAAACTAAGAAATTACATACCAACATCTGCTATCAGTTCAGCAACAGTTTGGAGACGAATACTATACATGTTCAGATAATTATCTAACCTTGTTTTATCACTCTTAGATATTTCTAGTTTTTCATGCATTTTAGAAAGCAAAAGTTTTTTTAAATGCAATGACATTTTAACTCCAGTGTAAATACATACTGCAAAATCTCTGCAACAGTAGCATATACCATTAACTGCCAATTTGTAAATATAATTTTCTACTTTCTAAAACTCAGGAGCTACTATTTTAATATTTTTATTTTTTCTAAGTGCTAAAAAATAATAAATTTTTAATTAATAAATAAATTACGTGTTAATATGACATATCAAATGTTATCATTGCATCAGTGCATGATCAAGCATTTGTAATTTACCTGAAAAAGAATTAATTCTTACCATTTATGTCACTAAGTATTGTTTCTTGAAATTCATTTGTAAATTTGGAGACTGATATATAGCTAGATGTATGTTTATTACGGTACACATGATGTACAATGTGATCTAATTCATCATCTGTTATACGGAAGTTATTGATAATTAAGACATCTATTAACTTTGAATTTAATAGAAAACTTAAAAGTTTTCGATATAAATAATTATCTCCTTTCAAACCCTTGATAGCTATAACATTACTTAATTGTCGCTGATTCTTTATATTAAATTTGTGGTTTCCTTTAAGTTCTTCAGATAATTTCTTAAAATTAGAAGCACTATTTACAAAATTGTTAGATTTTACTGAATTTATTAATTCTATAATTAGATTCTGTGAAATAGAAATATGTATAAATAATAAACATGATAGAATAATATTCATCAAAATTTAAAAATGAAAAGTCATAACAGACCTCTTCCGAGTTTTCATGCACTGAAATACATTCATTATCTTCCTTAGATTGATCTATTTTTTTCTTGTATGCACCTAACCTATTTTTCATTATTTAAGTTGAAATAGTTCATACCATAGTATGTTGTTATTTCTTCTCCTTTTTGTATATGACGCTTCGTTATTAAAAAAACTTCATTATTTTCATTTACTGTGAACTCACAATTGGAATCACAATCGTGATTAACTAAAGATACAGGACCTAACATCAATAATGAAGATTTTAATCTATTACTGTAAACGACTGAAAAATCTTTCAAACAAGATTCTATCAATTTTTCATTTTCTTTATCCAACTTGACACATATTCCTTTTGAACATTCTAACTTCTTTTTTGATTTGAGATCTATATTTGCTATAATTTTCACCTGTTTGTAATTAGAAGTAGTATATCTTTTAGTTTCAGATATACGGAATTTAGATAATGGATGCAATAAATTTAAATAGATATCAAGATGGTTTTGTAAATGCTCTTGTAGTTTTACAAATTCATTAGGTACGTTTTCCAATATTAAAAATTTTTTTAAATTTTCTATAGTTTTACTTTTGTTATGATTAGCCATAAATTTATCTAAAATACTCAATAAAGAATTCGTTTCAATATTTAAAAAATTAAGATCAAATAGGTTCATTTTTTTTACTTAGAAACCTATAAAAGGATCCACTAATAAAACTTTGGCTGCATCATCAACTGTAGATAATTCTGTTAAGTTTAACACTTTCAATTTTTTTTTTGGTTTTTTATTTTCTGACATTTTTTTCGAAAGAAAATAAATGGGAAAGAAAACGAAATACTCTATAAACCCTCTCTTTTATGTATTTTTACCAGAGAATACAGACAATATTATTAATTTATTATCGAATATAGAAAGTCGGAGCGGGGGATTTCGTGAAGCCAAAACTAGGAGTTAGTATAGACCTCCATAAGGCAGGTGGCGCTGCAATAGAACTATGCTTAAGCATAGTCAAACGTAGCGCGACCTATCTTTTGGAGGGCTGTACTAACCCTAATTACTAATAATAATATATTATATATACTAATAATAAGATAATAATATATACTAATAATAATATAATATATAATATTCTATATTCTTTTTACAGTTATAGAAGACAATCCATGTAGGTACACTACATGAGAGTGACATCTTTCATATAAACATTTTAACACATGTGTTCTGACCGTTGTAAAATGTGTCTGTACCAAAAATAACACAGAATCAAAAGGGCCAATTAGTGTAATAAACGTACTATTATATAGAAAAAGTTTAACGTAATAAAATTACGTTATTACACTTTACATTAGAAAATGAAAATTTTTTATGATACTTTTACACATACCATTCTACGTAATAATTGCATATAAGGATATAACGTAAGTTCTTTTAGTAATGAAAGAATGAAATTTAACGTGAAGAGTTACGTAATTTTAACATAAAAATTATATGTAAATTTTTAACGTAATAATGTCTTATCAATTACGTCAATTTTTTCACAAATGTAAAATAAAATTTTACATTTAACTTGATGTAACGTTTATATGTAAAAACAAAAGACGTTAATATCGATTTTACAAACGTAATTATGTGACATAAAATTAAACGTAATTTATTTTTTTCATCTATGCTATAATATTACGTAAAAAAATAACGTAAAAAAGGTTCCAATTGTATACGAAAATATTACGTCAGGGTTACGTAATTTTTACGTTACAAAAACGGGTATTCCTTACGTATTTTTTTACGTCTACAAGTTACGTAATTATTTTCAATAGATATAGTAATATAAAGTATTCTAATAGTATAATTAGTAATTTCTATAGCATATGGTTAAATTATCCATAATCATGCTGCTAAAATTGTACTTCATGTAAATTATGATAAAGGTACCCTCTAAAGTAACATAAGTGAAATTTTAACTTTTTTTGTAAGTGAATGATTTTTCCACTTGCAAATAAGTGAAATTTTAACTTTTTTGTAAGTGAATGATTTTTCCACTTGCAAATAAGTGAAATTTTAACTTTTTTCA
>JAWWEQ010010532.1:0-42514 GCA_035583055.1 Torymus tubicola | reverse complement strand
AGCAAAATGCATATTGAGCTCATCCGGTGTGAGGCCGTTCAAATCCTCCTCAGATTTGGAGAGGAGCCCCAGGTCTTATACATATTTAGTTCTTCTAAATAGTAGTTTTAGTTCGTGAGAACATTATGTTCTTATATATATTTTAGTATATTCCTTTTTGATTTCTGATCTAACATTGTTTCACTAACATGTTATGTAATGTAACCATGTATTTTTAAATTCTACAAGTATTTTAAATTATGATGAATGTTTCATTATACTTTTGTTTGTGAACTACCTTTTGCAATAAGTAAAATAATAATACAAATACTAATCTTACGTCGGTAAAACTATAATTGCTTTCCAAAAAATTCTCCAAAAGTTTAGTACATACAAAACAAGATTCTAATTAATTGATACAAACTTCTTGTCAAATTAAAAGCCTAAATGAGAAAATTATCAATTTTAAAGTCTACATTCTAGACCAACATTAATGCCTAATTATCATTTATTACAATCGACTACTTTTCCCACAGTTTACCATCACCCTCTGATCCCTGAATTGCCACATCACATACTACCCCCTACTACCAAAGCTTCCGCTAAACCAATGCGCAATCGCTACTCGCGTGAACTCCAAAACCTCGTCACTCCTCTCTCCCCTTCTATCCACGCAAATAAAAAAAATCCACCCACGCCCTCGATTTCCCCCGCGATTGCGCAATCAGGATAATTCGATCTCTCGTTCGCACCCCGTTAAAGACTCTCGCGCCGTATCATCCCATCGACGAACGAAATAAAAAAAAAAATAGGTACGTACACCTACCGAGTGAAAAGCGTAAAATTCGAAATCGAAAGCTCGCCAAGTGGTACACTCGAAAAAAAAACACACACAGACAGACGAGATAGAGTAGGATGACAAATATTCGCGCTCATATATATATATATATAGATGTATGAGGCGATAAAACTCTGTAAAGCTAATGAGGACTCTCGAGTGAGAGGGTGCGTGAGCGATATATATATATATAGGAGCGATTTAAATTAAAGCCTTTTTTTCTACCGTTTCTGTGCTTCTATATACCGCCAGGCCAAACTTCCGTGTAGGTCGAGCCTGGCTTCCGGTATTAACTTTTGCGAGCTTGCAGCTTGCGCGCGCGCGACGAACGATGCGAGCGGAAAAATCGAACGTGTGATGCGCGTTGGAATTTCGCGCAGAAACTGATGTTTGTTTTTGACTTTTATTCTGAGGAAGACGATTTTCCTAGATCTATATTACATAAATACTCTAAAAGGCGTGTTTTGGTAGTTAAATGTGCGTATGTGTATTTAAAGTTGAATAGAAATAAATTAAACGAAAAAGTTTTATTAATTTAAGTAAATCTTTTGAACTACTTTTACAAACCATCTCAAGCCTAAATTTTAGACTTGCGGTATCCACTGTTTATCTTACGGGGATGTTGCACAGTATTTTCATTGCGGATGTCCAGTATTGTGTTTGCTTATCCCAAAGAGTAAAGAAAGTCTGGAATTCAAGTAAATAAAATGGACGAAGGACTAAAATATTGGACACACTCAAAGTAACCTTTGCAAGTTTCTTATACCAACAGACGTTGAATATAGCCGATACCTTTTAATTATCCGACATGAATCTTTCATTTTGATTATTTCAACTGATGTTGGAAAATCGGCAAGTATATATTTTAAAATAAAATATCAATTCACATGGTTAATAACTAACGGAATTTATCATTTTCATCGTTATTATAAAATGTAATGTTTAAATGTTATATCCGAATACGTTTGTTTCTTCATAAAAGCTATATGTTTTTCCAGAATTTTCATTGACGAACAGTATAACAATATTAATTGAATTGTTTTCGTACATTTTACAATCTTTATATACCAATTACGTCGTACATGTATATATGATGAAACGTTTTATTATATAAACCACTGTAATTTCCACATATCTCATGCGGCTCTGATCAGATCCTTTTCATCTCTATATACTGACTTCATTTCCGCTGAATCCCTGTTATATATTTGGAAAGCATATTCAATTGGACTGACGATCTATCTATATATCAAGTAATTCCACAACCATTTAGAAAACCATTTCATCATCTACCCGCTAAATTATGCGCGCGCACACCACCAATATTCATCTATTTAAATCTTTCCCAAATTGTATATTCCCTTATACTGAAATCTACGCACAAAACAAAATCAAGAATATCTCAGAATTCCCACCGTCGTTTTATTTCATCTCGAAAAATGTGAAATTTAACGTGAAGAGAGGGAGAACGAGAGAACCACGAAATGCGGACGTTTCCTCCTCTCTTTCACTACCGGAACCCCCTTTTAATTTCTTTTTCGACTCGGCTAACGCGATTACCCGCTTGAATATTTCTCGTGGCATATTCCTCATGAAATTATCATTAAATCTAAATACCCGCCAAACAGTTTCGCTAAAAAGTCTCTATACTGCAACTCTCTCCACATACACACGTATACCTTAACATACACTCTATACGCTGCTGTTAGAATCCCCAATTCGTATCAGCAGTTGTACACACAGGACAAGATAAGAGAGAAAGAGTCAGCGTTGCGTTTAACTACAGCCTCTACGAGCTTGGAATTCGCTTGAAAATAGTCCGTAGAGAAAGAGAGTATATATATATATATATATACACAGTATATGTACTTACTCGGTCCTCTCTCTCTCTCTCTCTCGCTCTCTTTGGTCACCGCGGATACGTGATTCGAGTGGCGGTGGTAGTATAGTGGTATATAGTGGCGACGCGAATAAGCGAGAAACCGTGTTCGCCACGGAAGGAAGCGGCGAGGACGCGAGGAATGCGCAAGCGGTTCCTGCTGATGCGTGTGCCTTCGTATATATGTGTGTGATGGCGCCGGAGATTTTGAAAAAGAGATTTGGAGAATAAGGAAGGGGTTCAGCTTTCGACGGGGTAGGTATATAACGCGTTTGAAAATGTTTTGAAGTTGGCAGGTTTTTCGAGGACCGAAGTTTACCAACTTTTGATATAGACGCGTATATATATAGTTTTTTAATTACGCATCTGGTTGGAAAGTTGCATGGGTGGAGTGACATTGGACGCGAATAGAAAGTTTAAATAGTTTTGAGGAAAGTGAGCTAAAGTCTTTTGGGTAGAGGATTTTTGGGATGAATCATTAAACAACTATCAACTATATAATTACTTTGCGAGCGCTTGAGTAGTCGGCTATAGATTTTCAAAATTTTTGTGCTTTTAGGCCCATTAAATGAAATTTTTAACAGACGAGTTACAAAGTCTTGGTTCGAAAAGAGTCTAGCTCTATACTATAGGTACCGAGGTTATTCGTAGTTCACTCGGGGAGGAAAAAAATGTTTTATCGATTGCTTGGTATAGTGCCTTTTACAAAATTATTTTATATTTTTAGAATAGTACAGAATTTTTTAAAATGAACTAAAAGTAATGGGAATGAATATAGGATAATTGGTACTTTAAAATTTTTCACACGAATCGTTTTATGCAGCAATTTATCTGGTTTTAAACGCTTTTTAAAGGGAAAATCTGTATTATTTGTCATCTACATGAGATTGCAAATTATTTCGTTTGTTAGAAGTAACTAACTTACTTCCCTTCGAATGTTCTGAAAATTCGTAAATTCTCTATTCAATTAACGATTGTGCTGGCGTGTGAAAGCGACTGTATACTCGAGTTGAAAATTACTTTCGGCATTGGATTATCCTATTCGCTGTATCCTTTTAAAGTGACGTTAAATTTTTGTGACTGTAATCTTTTTATACTCCGCGCTATACTGAAATGTATCATTTTACCGATTTAAATCAATTTCAAGTATAATTTAACATTAACACTTTTATCCTAATTTACATACGAGACATTACTGAACCTTTTAAAATTATGTCGGTCAATCAGATTAACTGAATTATATTTAATTTGAATTTTTTTTATTGATTACAAGAACAGTACTTTACGTATGTGTCCCTATTACCCTATAGATTATTATAATTGTTAATCGATACAAAAAAACAGAATAAAATATAATTATAATTGGTTTAATTACGTGCGTTTAGTGAGTGAGCGGAAAAAAAGTTCGAAACAATAAAGTGACGTTCGAGTAAATAAAATAAGCCGTATACGGGTGGGAAACATGTTTCCCGTAAATTTCGTAGGGTGTCGATAGTAAAAAAATATTACTCGTTCCCACACATATACACACACACGTGAAATTTCAGTCGTAAATATCGATTTTCTTTTACGCTTCTTACACATCACTCAGATGAACCGTGTACGAGAAATAAATCTTTAAAAATCTGCTTTAAACTGCTCTATAAAATCTATCAACCTCACATACGTCAACGATATAAGTAATATCGATGTTATGTAACAATTGAAATTTCAAGTAACACTAAAAAAGTCGTATTCTAATTCTTTACTATACTGCAGTTACAATATAAAAATATAACGGGTTCTTATTCTAAAAAAAAGACAAAAAAATATGTTGAACGATATAACGAAAAATTCTAAATTTTATTGTATTTAGAAATCATCAAATAAACTACAGAAAGTATATTTTCTATTTATTTTTCATATGAACAAACATTCTACTTTATACGTGTTACACTTTAGTATAAAATGGAGATTAAAAACTTTTATCTTCGAATAAAATAAAAAAAAAAGGACAACAACAACCTAAAACCAAAGTAGACTGTAAATATACAAGGATTATGCGAAAAAGATTTATATTTCCCGATACCTTGTACACGTGCTTCTAACAAAGACTACGCTACGTAAAGTAAATATATAAATCTCATATACGTGTGTGTGTGTGTGTGTGTATAAATATATATAGTAACGATGGCAGATTAATCTTCAATAACATCGTAAAATACGCTTCCGTACACACATAATACTTCGATTTTACCGACCCTCCTATATTATTTATTAAAAAAAAAAAAATTCTTCTTCCTCCTATAAACAACTTCAATCCATCAAAAAACTCTTTCCGACTCTTTCTTTCCTACAACCTCACCCCACCCATGTGCACCTTGACAATTAGCTGTGCGACAATCGCGCTCTAATTGCGAAAAATTCTCTCTCTCTCTCTCTCTTCTCAAGAACTTCTTCTTCTTCCTCTTCCTCTTCCTCTCTCTCTTTCCCGCACCTTTCCTCCCAATCCTCCAGGGTAAGGTCGAGTACGTACTCGACGACGCTCTTTTATCAGTCCCTCTCTCTCTCTAGCTGATACCAATATATCTCCACGCGGCACATATAACCAGACAGGGTAGAAAGGGAAGGGAGAGCGCCGAAAAGTGACAACGACTTGGTAAGTACCACCAGCAGCAGTAGTAGCAGCACCGCCTGCTGCTGCTGCTGCTGCTACCTCAGCAGGTTTCTCCTCAAGTGGGCAAAGTCGGCCTCTGTTGCAAATTGCATTATCACTTCGGTTTCGTCTATACCCCCTTCCTCCTTCTCCTCCTCCTTCTCCTCCCCACCACGCCTATATATGCACGTGTATCATATTATCCGCGTATTTGCATAAGCAGCCGGTGCGATTTTACCAAGTGGAAGTTGCGCGGATCGGCTAGCATCTGTGACATCCATGTGTTGTGCTATATATATGTATGTATATAATGGGTATCGATTTTCGTCAGAAGAGAGGGGAGTATAGTAGTAGTAGTATAGTGTACCGTACCTCGTGTATAGATATCTCGAGCTGAGGGAAGGATTATCGCGATATAGAGAGAGAGAAGCTTATGCGCAAACGTGCACATGCGGGAAATCGCACGCGAGTGCGCGAGAGTTTTATCCATTGTGGGGTTTCGATGCGGCATGAATTCCTACCACAGATGTATTTTCCGGTGGAAAGAGAGAGAGAGAGTTGAGCTTTGTCAGGTTGTGCTCGTAGGGTTTGCTGGTACTGTAAAGAAGAAGAAGAAGAAGAAGAGTTGCGCAGAGATTGAGATAGATAGAGAGGGAGACAGACAGACTCGATGGATGAGGGAAGTGGATTGTGTCTTTGGGAAGGATTTAAGGTGACGTTGTGTAGCAAGGGGAATGTTATGGAAGATTTTTTTTTTTATTGTGGTTCGAGTTATTTATTACTTTATTTAATACAATAAATAGGTGATGTAGTTAAATTTTTCCAAAAACAAAACTAATCGAGTACACTATATTCTTTTCAAATGGATTTAAAAATCAGTGGTATATAGTTTATCAAATATTTCAATAGGTTATACCCAATTAGTCATGACTAACTTTGCCACAAATATTTAAAAAAAAAATGACAATTATGAATAATCAATATATTCGTAAATTTCAGAAGATACGGAGTATATCGAGAAATAAATCAATATTTGCGTCCATGTAATGGGCCAATGTGAAGAAAAAAGTTTAAATTAGTAACTGATGGCCATATGAGTTCTTCTTTCATTAAATCTGAGAACAAAGATATATAATTACATCAGATCTGGCCAATGGCCATATACATCATAAACACGTGGGAAATCAAATATCATTTAGCTAGATTTAGATGCTATCTATCGTCGCGTAACATGACCGAAATCTAGTAATTATAGTCCCGCAGTGGGAGAATTTTGCGCTTGATTAAATATATATGGATTGGATTTGATTTCGGCATTCACGTGTAAAGCTTATCATTTTCATCATTCCCTTTACAATTTTATAACATTTTCAATTGTCACTCGTATAAAACTAAATATATATTCTAAAACCCTTTTTCACTTTACAGCACTTTGAATATGGTCTATTTTAAATACGAGATTTACTCAAACGCGCTACGCGCGGGCAATATCAATATCAGCAATAAAAATATTATAAATAGATATATTATGGATAAATAATAACTAAAATAAAGTCTTCTGTACAGACATCATAGATTATAGTGAAATTAAATAAAATAAAATGTTTTTATAAATACATATACTTAAGAACTCGCAATATAAGAACGTCAGACATTCCTTTTTCTTCCGTTATTTTACACTGTTATAGTAAAATATTGATAATAAATACAACAAAACTTAATGACAATATTATTTTAATTTATAAATATTTATTATCATTTAAAACTTTCAAAATTTAAGATTTAATTCAAGATATCGCGCCTTTCTAAGATCAACCAATCAGAACACGTTTTAGTCGGCTTCACTTTTCTCGTATCTCTTTTTTAAGAAGGGATTTAAAAACTCGAAAGGTTTATTGTTCTTTCAATAACCGCAGCATTTGTAAAAGATACGTAGGAATTAATAATATACGAAAGTGTGAAAAACTAAGCGACAGGAAGAGACGCGAACTCAAGGACCACCCGCAGTTTATTGTAGTTTGGCGCTCGACTCCAGCGTATAGTGAGCTGAGTCGACGCCGGCTCGCGTTTATATACCTTTCATACGATATTTAAAAGTCCGCAAGAATCTTCATAACAAAAGATGATACCAATCCATTAAAATTTATTTCGCTATATCTTTACTTTCCACTGCAACCATAACAAAACCTTCGTCATTGTGGTCTTCGCGTATATGATTTACATTTATCAATAAGAAATTTCAATGGTTTTCTATATAGAAAACATATATTTATATTTTTTTAACATACCAACTACATGAAAGAATCTGAAACATAAAAAATATTTTGTAAGATTCCCCCAAAAAAAATCTTTCATTTCTATCGCTATACTAAAAAAATATAAATTACTTCCCCATCGTTCACACCATAATAAACATACATCATTGTACATCTTCGCACATCCTTCCATATTATCTATACATACATATATATATATATACGTCGGCACGCGCATTTGAACCGAGACCGCCCGCGGCCGTGACATTCCCCAACTGCGCGCGCGAGCGTATATAAAAGAGTCATCATCGAATCATCACGCGCTGCTAAACAACAGATCGTGATGCGCTTTAAAATCTTCCGAGCACGCGTACCGCACATGCTTGTCATTGCACTGCAATTTGGAAACACTCCACGCGCGCGCGACACAAAACCACCGACTTTTTCTTCTTCTCCTTCTTCTTCGACATACTTTCGGGTATATGTATACATATATATGTATAACATGCATAGTTTGCATATACGTATATACGTATATATGGGTCTTTTCTCATTTTTGTATTGTCGAGAAAATCTGTGGCATTGTCAGAGTATATATACATTTCGTGCGAATGTATTCTATAATGTATGCGCTTTTACGTGATACGTGTAGTAAAGTGTATATATATACACCCGCGAAATATTAAAAATCTACGAAGTGATCTTTTCTTTTTTCCTTTCTTTGTCGATGAGGTTAGCGAATATATATAGACTATGTGTATACGCGTACACAAGAACGAGCGCTAGTGGAACCGTTTAACGAAGGCATGTTTTTGCTTATGAATATTCCGTGAGCTATGCTGTAAGGAGAAATGTCAATAAAATGCATTTCTATTCATAAGGACAAACAAATTATTTGATGAAAAAGAAATGGGGCCGCAGAATACGTCCCGCAGCGAAATACTCACTTTCAGCCGAGTTTTGTATACGGAGTAAGAGAGAGAGAGAGTTTGTACTGTAATATTTTCTACAGTGAGAAAGAAAAAGATGTGTGTATATATATATATACACGTGTTTTTGCCAAGATGACGCAAACTTTATTATAGCGCGTGTACGCGCCAACTTATCAATTACTCATGCACTTTAAAATGTGTGTCTCTCGTATTTGTAAACGTCGCGGTACGCTGCATGCATGCATGCGCGCGCGCGCGCAAACTTTACGAAAATTAAAAATGGATTTCAACCTTTGTCGTAGGGCTTGAGAATGGTTGGAATAAAGTATATGTATACTTGGAATAATCTCTGCTATAGAAATCGTGGTCAATAATTTGCAAACTGTTTGTCAATTTTGTTATATGTTGCTATTGTTTTACCAGTGACCAAATGACATTTTAGATAGAGTATTACTCTGAACAAGCTGATTTTTTAAAAAATATTGATGATGTACGCTCTAATAATTTGGTTAAAATGTGATAAATAACTTAATATAATAAATAAAAATTAAAGATTAGACTTAATAAAAAAAAATCAAATTGATATCTAAACCCTGTATAGATTAAAAAATGTCTACTACCACGCGTGACAGCGCAGATTGATTTCGCTCAGGGTGGAAGTTGATGGATTCGAGAGAGCGAGAGGGAGAGAGAGAGAGGGAGAGAAAATTTCCGCAGCGTAATACGTTTGACCTATGATCGGATAAATTTAATTTCCAAAATATTTTACTGTGCTACTATATTCATCGGTGAATATAGCTTTTCACTAATACTTTTGTTAATATTAAAATAGACCGTTTGATCATTTTTTCTATTCATTTTTTTTTTATTCACTGACCAATTTTTCAAATTTTACTATTTTATATACTCTCAGCCGCTTAAAAATATTAATTATTATTATTATGAACAAAATCCGCGTTGATAATATTTTAATATCATATATGAATTTTCATTAAAATTTACGCTTAATATTATCCGTACATCTTTAATTCTATCAATATTTTAAACATGTAAACTAGTAGAAACAGGGATTCCAAAAATGAATTATTTTAACATGAAAGATGTAGCAAAATGTACTAAAAGCTAAGTAAACATATACTCATCTAATCGATGTTCAATCTCAGTCAAAATAAACAAAAACAAAAGATACCTACGTAAATATTAGAATGTATAAATTCTGTATTACTCGCTAGATGGTGTCTCCTATCTTTGATATGGAAAATAGTACTTGGATTTATATAATCTACAATAAGTTAATTCTCATTGTAACTATATGAATTTCTTCCTTCTCGTTACTCGTCTTCTTTACCAGTCTTATAGTCTCATTTATATGAGACGAGTTTGTGAGAAGGACATCTAGTGGAAGAGAGCGCATATAGTTACCTCGTTCTTAAATGAAATCAATAAATATTAACTACTTACTTCTACCTTTCTACCTTTCTAATTGCCTACCTGACAAATTATGTCTCAGATTCTGTACATGGGTAATTACAACTAATAATCACCTCATAACGCAGATCTTCAAAAACCGAGCATCCTTCAAAATTGATTACATAACCTCAACCCATCATTAAATCATCCTACCCACAAACACCACTAAAAATAAATAACCACTCTTCTCTAACCAACCTCTCAAGTACACACACTTTTCTCGCTACATTAACAATCACAGCACTCCCCGACGCCGAAAATCCAATACTCTTTTCTCACACTCCTTCATGTCTCTCTCTCTCAAAATAAAAAAAGCTCTATTTCCTTACACACCCATACACCAAACCACTGCAGTAATGTCAGAGTCCACCGCACACACATACTCACACACATTCCTTCGTGCACCGGAGACCTCGACTCTTTGCTCCCGCGGGCACATCAAAGCGTCCTCTGCAACCGCTTCGTCGCGTCGTGTCCCGCATTCGACACACACATATATATATACATACATTGGACACTCACAACCCTGCGGCTGTGAATTTCGTTTTTCAATCTCTCTCGAGATGATTCTCTCGCGTTCTCTCACTTCTTCGCCCCGATATTGCATATAAAGACGTGTATAGCACGCGGCAGTAGCAGCAGCAGCAGCACAATGCCAGGTGCCAAGGGTGTTTACGGACCCTCTCGAGGAATATTCTACTTGCAAGCAAGCAAGTGAGCGAGAGGAAAGGATTTGGCACAATGGGTATATAGAGAGAGAGTGCCAGTTCAGATATATAGATCAGTCGTCTGGAGAGAGAAAGAGAGAGAGAGAAAGAGAGAGAGAGTAGGGATGGGAGGAAGGGAAAGGGCAGAGATCGTAATCAAATTTCGTCGCGTTGAACCATTGCAGATTTCGAATCTTTCGGTAGAAGAGAAGGAATAAGGAATAGGAGTGATGACAGGGTGTGATCAAGGAGTAGGAGGGTTTAATTCTTTTGTTGATTACTACTGCGGGGGTGGTAGAGGTATTGTATCGAGAGGCGAGAGAAAGTGTATGTTATTTCTGATTATTATACACGTTGGTAAATTTTATCGTTAATTTTCAGTATTTTGGAAATATTATTAAATCAAAATCTATATATATCCTTATTAAAAAATAGAAACAGCTTATATATAGAGCTTAAATACCTTTATATATAATATTATACATTAAAGTTTCGTGCATACTATACTGTATTTGAAAATTAATATTCAAATAGGCATTCTTAGTTCTCGAATCATATATTATAGTTTCTAAGAAACGAACACGTGAGTTACGCCAAAATTGCCACGTGGGGTGAAGAGCGGACACGACGTTGTCATCCCTTAAGTGACACATCACGTGTGACCGGTCAGCGGGCCAATCAGCGCTGGGTAGCGAACGCGCGTTGCGATCACTTGCAGTTAGCCAAAATACGATACTCACGTGTATATCATATATATAAGTAACGATTGCGACGTTCCTACAGCGCATTAAGTTAATGCTATTATTCCTGCTGCATTCATAGTTGTTAGTTAATTAACAATGATTTTTTTTTTATGAATAAAATAGATAAATTCTAATTTACTTATAAAACCCTCCACGTACACCTAGGCTTCTATATATAAACACTCCAAAACAATAATGCCACTGTATACACTGTAATCACTCACCTTCGACTACTCTCTCTATACATAAAAAACAAAACTCTTATTTAACCCAATTTCTCAATCTTCTTTCTCCCTCTCTATATACATATATCTATACATACATCTCTCTTGGTCTACACAACAGGCTGACGGCGATACTCGTGCCGCTGGGTCTATGCCGTAACGGCAGCTACTACCTCGCTAATCCGACGGCTGACGTGACGGCGATCGGCAGCGGTGGTAATAGACTGGCGCGTGGTACCATCAATGACGTCGTCTCGAAGAATATCACAATGGTGCTGGAAAACCTGCTGATGAACTACGAGAACAGCCAGCTACCCACACACGGGAAGGGTGAGTTTATACGTGTATGTTTTTTTTTCTCTTTTCTTTTATATATATAATTATATTGCGGTTGTTGGTTGCAATGAAAATATTTATATAGTGATTGTTGGGTTACGGTGTAGAATGGAAATTGGTTCGTTTATTGTTAATATATATGGTATATTATAGTATTGTAACTGTATATTTTGTGTTACATTTGGTTAATTGTATGTGTGAATTTTGTTTTTTGGAATATTTTTCTGGTTTTTATTTTATCTAAAATTATAAACGAAAAATAATATATTTGTATATTATTTGTACTGAGTATTGTAACTATATATTTTGTGTTACATTTAGTTAATTGTATGTGTGAATTTGGTTTTTTGGAATATTTTGCTGGTTCTTATTTTATCTAAAATTATAAATGAAAAATAATATATTTGTATATTATTTGTACTGCACCGTATTACGATTATAACGAAAGGGTTTTTTTGTTGTTGAATTTATCACGCCTATTATATTATTTTATTTTATCACATAATTTGAACCATAGGGTAAAGGCTCTTAATATGATTTACCCAAATTTAAATAACTATAAAAATTGGACAAAATAGTATTTTAAGGTTTTCGAGTGATTAATTGCTTATGCATCACAAATAATATATGTTAAAAATTTAATGTCATTATATCAGAAATTAAGAAAATGACCTAACAAGAAAGAGAAATTTCAGAATTTAAAAAAAATCTAATATTCAAACATAATATTTATTTATTAAGGCAAAAATTGTATTTTTTTCTATCCACAAAAAAAGGAAAAACAATTTCATAAACAATGTCGTTGTAGTAATAAAAAATAAAAATATGAAAAAATATAAATCGTATCCATTGTCTATACTAATAATTCTAGAAGTTTTTAATACACTTATTTTTTATATACAATAAACAAAATGCTTCGTATTGATTCTAGAATGATAATTAAATCAAATAATTTAGTAGCTATATAAAACATGTACCAAGTTATTTAACCTCAGAACACTTGTTACTAAAGAATAGAACTGCGCATATCGCGACGGTTCATATTTGAGACGCTGTGCCGTATTCGTGATCTTTACCCTACAGCCATATAATTTTAATTTATTATACTTCAGAACAGCGATTCATCCTATCACCATATCATAACATTCAACAAATCAAATTCCAGCACACCCATTAAATCCTCATCTCGGATTCTCAATCGCTCGGAAAATCATGCCTACCGTCATCCTGCACCCCCAGTATAATCAACCACAAATCCTAATATATATTCATCCCCAATACCCACACGTTTTAACACAACTCCCGCAGCTCTTTCAACGCAAAGTATTCGTCTTTTAATCCAGCAATCATCCACTTCAAACGGTACAATTAGTACTCATTACACAGTACAAAAACGAGCGAAATCAAATTCACGGATTAAGCAAGACGAGAGAGAACCTCGTTGCTGAGATTAAGACTGTAACGGTTTTCACTCTATTCATTCGTCTTTTTTTTCTTTCTTCTTTATATATGCGGGCGTACACTAGCCCATACTCCTCGTTTTTGCGTATATATTGAAAAACGATTAGCGTGGGCGTCAACCGAGAAGCGAGAGAGCCAACCGCGCCTTTTATTAGTTTTCCATATAAGCGAGTGTACGAGTATATATATATATACACGAGGATATCTCGATTCCTCTCTCGTTGCGATAATTACTCGGCCGCTATTGCACCAGTTTGTCAGGAATTTTTTCATCTTCGTCGTTCTGATCTCGTCCATTCATTTCGAGCACACTGCCCGTATAGTTGCTACTATATATACATATATATCGCATCTCTTTTTTTGTCTCCAACTTTTTTGTATGTATACAAATTTTGAAAAAATATGGTAACCGAATAACTCGAAATTGGTCACTTTTCTTCTATTTATAAAACTATTTTTTCGAATTTTTTTTCACTAATATAAAATAGCTCAAAAATATTAAAAAAATCATTTCACAAATTACCGCGAAAAACGCATGATTTCCAGCGCAAGGATATAACATACCGACGTCGCTCATATATATATATATATATATATATATATATATATATATATATATATATATATACTCTGGCAAAGCGAATAAATTAAATGCAATCCATATTATCGCTGTATCATATCAAGCCGTACTAATTGCTGAACGCGCGCGCGCGCGGCGCTTAATTGCCTCCCTCTCGTCTCCCCCTATATATGCATATATTTACTCGCTATACCCGCAGTTCCTTATATACATACGAAATATCGCGCCTAATGGGCCGCACTTAATTATTAACCGAAAATAATCGTCATCGCGTGTAGTACATGAATAACACACGTATCTCTCCGTATATATATACCACTCTGTATATACGTCTACGTATATACCGTCGTCTCTCTCTTTCTTTCTCTGTGTCTCTGTGTTACACACGAATCTCTTGGCTGGGACAAAGAGAAAAGAAAAGCTACGAGAGCGTCCAGATGAGAAAGTTTGAGCAGCTCTTAGTCTCGCTCTTTTGTCGCCAAATGAAAAAGTTCGCGCGCGCTTTCGCCTATTTTTCGCGTATAGGAACAAGCGCGTATATAGTCTGTATGTATGTACGTATATATAGCAGTAGTAGTAGTTTTCCTCCTTATTGTTTTCTCGCGCGCTTTGGAGAGTGCGATTGGCTTGCAAAAGACCGTGAGATATGTATATTGTGCATGTATGCGAGTATATATGTGAAGCCACGACCCTCGATTCGATCTCTTTTCCGTCTATACGTGCTGACGCATTTTCAATGTACGACTCTGTGTATTTGACGCGCGTTTCATTCTTCGTCTATCATTTTCAAGCGGTTTGAACCATTTTTAATCGAGATTTTATAAAAGCGAAGTTTTTATATTCTCGTATATATAAATCGTTCGTGCGATGATTTGAGAACAGTAGTAGTGACAACCAACGCTAAACTTTATACAAATACACATATATGCGTATATCGAACAATCGGCATTTGATACGCGATATATGCAATTCTATATTTTTTTTACTACCTGTTTTGGTACATTTAATTACTTTTTTTTTATTCGTTACAGGAAATAATTTAATTTCGTATCGACAGTTGCAAACTCATTTTTTCATATATCCATAGTTCTCGTAAAAAAACTGTTTACTTTAAAAATTATTACAAAAGCTATTAAACCTCCTTGCCAATTGTTTACATATCCAGTATACACTTTGTACACCATTCACCCTTAAAAATTGAAAATCCGGAGCATATTTAAAGCTTATAAATATACCACACAATACATCCTTTATTCTCCTTCCATCAAAGTCCATTTTCCACAATACCTCGCGCGCACCTCGCATCCTCGTACAATAATCCACTATTCGCATCTTCTCCTATTAATTCCATTACACCTCTTACCCACATTTCCCTCAAAAAACACACAACCCAACCAAACACGTACATGCCGAAAATATCGAACAAAAACAATACGCTTAAAAAAAAGGTACCGAATCTCTCGCGATCCTGTTCCTTCCGCTATACCGACTAACAACAAACACCTTCTCTCGTCCTCTGCTTTTCTGATGCATATATATATATATACATTCTCTTGGTTCCTTTGTCTCTTTTGACTCTCCCTTCTCGATCGCGCGCAAACGGACGTTATATACCAAAAGAGAGTGAGACAAGAGTTGAATTGGAGCTGGGCCAGAGACGCGCGAAAAATCCCATTACGCGGATATCGCCTTTCGAACTCACTCTCGCTCTCTCTCTCTGTCTTTTATACATCATGGTAGTATAGACAAAGAGCAAACAGATCGGCGAAGAGAGGGAAAAAAATAGACGCGTGTTTTATACGTGTATATATAACGTGCACGCGTATACGCAGCAGAGTCTCGAGTTATTGGCGCGAGATGAATTTCATTGCCGCGTATGGCGCGCGTTGGTTTTGTAGCGGGTATATATAGTGGCGATTTGTTTTGTTTGCCGCGTGGTGCGGTCCCTTCGTACGCAAATATCGTAACGATAGACGCATGCTTTTCTCTTTTTTTCATTACCGGCGTTGTGCCTTTGTTACGTGATGTTTTTGTTTTTCCTGGTTTCGGTCTGTCGTATTGGTATATAGGGAGGTACCGAGGTGTGATGGTTGCGTTGTGATTTCAGATTTATGTAATTTGCTTAGAAAGGATGGCTGATGGATGGATGGGTTGGGTTGGAAGAGTCCGGAATCGTGGGATTGATTGTCAGTGGATGTGATACGTGATTGTCAATTATTTTTTTTCTACTCTCGATGTAATTGAAGTTGCTATACGAGAAATTTTTTTTATAGGTATATTATTAGAAATAAAAATGAAATTGCAGTATACGGTAGATGTACGGTGATTTATATCGCGGTAATGGGAATGATTAGTGGATGATTTTTATAACAAACGTCAGTGGAATAAAGTTAAATATATAGTAAATGACTGTGAAGCTAAGCAAATTCATTTAAAAATTATTACTATTCAAAGACTTCTACTATCTCTGGTAGAAACGATAACGATATGTTGGTATATATTCAATTTTCATTTATAAAAATACATTCTATTGTCAATATTTGAACATGTAATTATAATTCTCGATACTTTTAATAAGGTTTAAATGTTAATTTTGATCTCAAATATACTTCCATTTCATTAACACATTAATTAACAAAAATGATTAATTTTGTAGCAGGAATGTTAAAGAGATTTATCAAAATAAATTTCTATATTTCCAGGTGATTTAGTAAAACTAAAATTTTAACTACACTTTTTTGAAAAAATCACAACATAATAAAAAAATATTTCCAAAAAAAATGTGGTTTAAATTTCAATTTTAGCTAAATATTACAAAATTACATATGAAAATATAGAAATTTTTTTATACACACACACACACACACACATTTCTATCAGTAATAGACAATCATTCAATTTTTCAATTTTACGCAAATTCTCTATATACGCGTATACATTTCACTAATAATTCATTTTATGCGATTTACAGGAATACCTACGGTAGTGAAGACCAACATTTATATTCGGAGTATGGGACCTATTTCGGAACTCGACATGGTTAGTACATTTGCCAGATACAATATATACGAAATTTATATATCCAAAGCGTAATGTCACTTGTGTCACCGCAGTTCCGATTGCTCTTTAATATATTCCCTCGTATATATGTATAGTTTCCAATACCATATAATATACGTCTAGCGATAAATCGAGGACGTAATAAATTATATACTGTACTCCACAATTGAAATCAGCCGAAAAACAATCTATAAGAAAAAGTTTGAACCCCATACAAGTATTTAAAACTTGTTTAAATATATTCTTAAAAAAAACTTCACTTCACGTAAAAGATTTTTGCAGATTAAGATATAACAAATGATTTAATTAAAACAAACCATTCACACATACACCTATATATATTCTTATTCCATCGTACCCCATAATAACCTCAGCCCTTCCTCCCGCCATCAATGAACCCATTATTCCAGGTATCCACCCATCCATCCCCTTTCTCCTCCACCTCCTTCACATGTCAACGCTACCGCACAGCCACACGATAGTCCCGTGGGAGATATAGCCGAGGTTACACGGGTAGCTTGCGGTTGAGGGCAGGATTAATGCCTGCAGCGTGTGCACGTCGCTAAAGTGTCGAATAGTTGGCTGAAAAACACCCGAGGTGAAGTTAAACTTGGTATATACCGGCATACTTTGCGTCATTCCGGGTGTATATATATATATACGTATATAGCTTTTTATAGGATGGGGAAGAGTGAATTTGAATTGTTATTGTTTCGATTTCGTCAAGTTTATGCGAATACAATTCGATGATCGATTTATCGCTGCGCGTTATATTGGTTATTTGGAACATTTGAAGCGTCGTTGATTTTGACGCGATTATCGCGGACTTGTTTCGGAGTAATCCGATTTATGACGCGATGTGTGCGTAGTAGTGTGCTTCTAAAAGTGGGTTTTATTTCTGTGATCAGTTGTGGTTTTTTATATTGATGTATGTTATTGTTAAAATAAGAAATTTATTGATAGAGTGAAAAGAAATTTGGATTTATATGATATTTTAAAAGTATGGTTAGCACGTAATCAAGCGGCCAAAATTGCAGTAAAAACGTTATTATCTCGTTTTACATAATACTTATGTCCCAAGAGATATTTTTTAACTGGGGGACATGTTAATTTATTCAAAAGTAAAAATTATTAGGAAAAAAATATATTACAATAACTGTAGAAAAGTGAGAAAAAGATAAAAATAATGTTTAACATTTGTAATTTTTGTTGAAATATTTTCAATAAAATAACATATTATACATGATACCCAAAAATTCAGTTGATTAATTCAGTTTAACCTGTATTTTTAATATACATAATCGAATAATTTTATTGAAATAATATAAAATCATTATTATTTAAACAATGTTAAATTACGTCAAAATATACGTTCAATTAAATTTCATATTTTTGTATCAATAAAATTATTTTATTGTTCGTAATCGAATACGAGTTCATAATTGAGTCAATTAAACTTCTTTTTTGCAGTGTATCCATATCCATTTTTACGATGGTCGCGAAAAAAAAATGCTTCGCTATAAGATTAAAGTCTGGAACAAAGCAAAGAACACAACGCGTTGAATAATTTAAAAATGAAAATATTCAAAGCGCGAAAAAATTTGAGCTTCCGAATATTACATTCCCAAGAGAAATATGTACGCCGGCAGAAGATAAAACACTGAATATATTACAAAATTCGAATTTCAACTTCTTATTGTGCTTCGCGTGCACGCGGCAACGTTATACACACTTCAGTATTGTCTTGATGTTATTACCTTTCTCTCGGCTTTTTATTATTCAAAATTTTTAATTTCCGGCATTTCCAACTTCCCGGACGTTCGATATTCCATATCGAGCTTTATATAGTTTTCGATTCTTTCATTTTGAATCCATTCAAATTATATTCATGCGGTCGATGATATCATATTAAACTTTATTTTGAAATTTTGGCACACGAAAAAAGCTTCGTGAATAAAGTGTTATAGATATACTTCGGAAGGTAGACTGAAAAGAGATTTCGATGAGAGGCATTATTAAAGTGAAAGCCTTGGTACTATTAAATTTACTGTTTGCCCTAAAGATATTCGCTTTCTTTGATGAAGTCAATAACAATGATAGCTGTAATGGGAAAGACTATTAAAAGTTCAAACGATAAATGATATTTAGTTATTTTCATATAGTATAACTTTTAGCAAAATTGTATGCATTAGCCTGATAAGTTTTGAAGTAAGTGTAGTTTCGTTCAAGTTGGTCTCACAAAACTTTTTAATAAAAACAGTCGCATTTTATACGAAAATATCAACTTTAAATACTGCTAATATATATATAATTGTTTTATCCGAAAATTCAGCAACAGTAACTAATGAACGTACCAGAATTCCTTTGATTTCACGAGAAATAAGGTAACGTAACTGGAAACAATGTAAACACAACACTTGATTTTTCCACTCTGGGTCGCGAAGAAAATTGTGTTAATTGTTCGAAAATAACGAGATTTTGCTCGATAAATTCACCTCGCCTGATTGCACGGGCCAGGTACGACGAATCCGTTGCTATTGTTTTCCCACGTCCAACAACGGAAACAACCGACTTTCAAACTGAAAACCCAACCCAACCCAAAAAAAAATCGTAACTTGTTCCCAAAAATCCATTGTTAATGAAATAAACAATTACGATTTATTTATTTATTGACTGATATACAACGGATAAATATCTGTACAGGATTATTCAATGGACTGCTACTTCCGACAATATTGGCGGGACTCACGGCTGAGCTTTTTAGGCCCGATAAAGTCGTTGAGTCTGAGTATAAAGATGCTCGAACGTATCTGGCGGCCTGACACCTACTTTTACAACGGCAAGCATAGTTATGTGCACACTATCACCGTGCCCAACAAACTGCTAAGGATAACGCAGGAGGGTGATATACTGTACTCCATGAGGTTTGTTTCTTATGTCTATTAAGCTAGCACCCGTCGCTATATAACGCCACAACGAAAACTAATCCTTAATTTGTTGCTAATTTGTTACGCTATATCCGATTTTGTTGCTACAACCGTTTCCGAGATATCGTGGCGGTGCTAGCTTAAGAGTTAAGTCAGCACCGCCACAGATGTAACTTTTGAACGGATCGAGGTATAGGGGTTGGTCAAGTGGCGTATTTTGTTGCTAATTTGTTGCTTTAAGATAGGCCATGTCCGAAGTTCAAAAGTCGACGGGAACCATGCACATCTGATATCGAGCCTATATTAAAGCAATAAATTAACAACAAAATACGCCGCTTGACCGACCCCGATATCTCGATGCATTCAAAAGTTACAGCTGTGGCGGTGCTGACTTAAGTCTTAAGCTAGTGCGAAAACGGCTGGTGCAACAAAATCGGGAATAGCCTAATAAATTAGCAACAAATTAGCAACAAATTAAGGACTAGTTTTCGTTGTGGCGTTGTATATACATTTGTTTCTTGATCTCTACGTTTGCTTTTGACGTTGCTATATGAACAATGATGAAAGAGATGGTTTGAATTTTTTATTGGCATTGAATAGCTTTTTCTTTAATTGATTTTTTAAGGGTAACATTTTTATCGATAGAATTAGAATAGAGAATTTGTTGCAGATGTTGATGATGTTTGTTGATTATATTATTGACGAAAAATAGGAAAAATTTAGGATTAACTGTACTTATTTTATATTGTGTTCGGTTTGACACGATCGAGGAAAATTAAGGGGTTATAAAACAAAATTCAATAAACGAAAGTATCCTAAATTTTGATAGTTTTATTATACATATATATTTTTATGATAGTTGAATCTCATAAAAGTAACTGTAATACGTAATTTAAGAAAACTTACTGAAGAGATTCTCACGTATTCAACGATAGTAAAAAATTCATTTCATAGGTTTCTAGACAAGTACTCTGGTAGAATATTAACAATATTTTATAGTTAATACGTGTTGATGAATCGGATAACAAAATTAGTCATAATTAAGTTGTTAAATATTCATGCCAACATTTACTTTAAAACCAGCTTCAAATTACGGAACTATCAAATAAAAATAGAAAATGGCTCTTTGACATAAAAAATTAGCAAAGTTATAATTTCTACCAGGGTATAATAATTTTTCATATTTTTCTTTCTACTTATACATCATATTCCCCCTGAAATCCCATTCAAACACACCTTATTGAAAATAATCAATTTTTTTTACTCCACAACAAATTAATCGAAACACTTACATCAAAGACCAAAAAAAACACATTCAAAAATTTGTTTCCTAAAGTAAAAGAAAACTAGACGATCTCCATACTATATACACACCATCGAACACCCTCTTAACGAAAAAAAAGAATCATCGAAAACAATTCCGAATCAGAGATTCGACATCCCCCAATCGGCTCTCCATAATCTCTCTGTCCCTCTCTCTTCTCTCCCTCTTTCGTCCAACGTAAACACACTTCCTTCCAGCATCCTCCGGACCTCCCATTTAATTAAAGTAAGAAAAGAAGAAGAAGAAGCGATCCACTGCTCTCTTTCTCTCTCTCTCCTAATTAAATTCAGCTTCCACTCTTACAAAGACGACGGGGGAGTAGACAACCTCTGCGTCTTTTTTTTTCTCTCTCTCTCTCTCACAACCTTAGTCTGATTATTTTCTCCTCCTCTTACCTCTACCTGGCATTTTCTCCCCTTAAATCCCCGTCGTTGCGCATCGCTGTGCCTGGCAATGCATTCGCGTGTGCGCCTTTTTTTAAGTAGCAAACTACTGTAACTCATGCTCCTATACCCGTTCCTTCTCCTCCTCCTCCTCCTCCCACATTCTCCGACTGCACGCAGACTGACCATCAAGGCGAAGTGCACGATGGACCTGAGGAATTTCCCGATGGACCGGCAGTCCTGTCCCCTGATTCTCGGTAGCTGTGAGTATATAGCACACATACATACACATATATATAGACAACGTTGTTCTTTTTGTTCTACCTTTTTTTTCTCTTTCTCTCTCTCTGCTTCGCTCGGGGAAATTGTTTGTCACGATGCGCGAGATGTATGTATATATATATAGTGGCGCAATGATACGTGCCTCGAAAAATTAAGTGCCAGGTAAAAAATGTCTCGAGAGCGCGTCGCTTGTATAGTGCGCGAATTCTTCGTACGGTTGGCACGTTTTGCAACTTTCGCGGAAATCGTGGAAGAAATTAAGAAGTAATTCGAGCACAAGAGTGTGTGTATATGTATTTTTTTAGAGTTTATATATATATATATAAAGGGTGGAAAATGATATTCTTGTATCGACGTGAGAGTTAGTTTATTAGGTACATGTAGAAGGTGGAGGAAAGAATTTAGTTGCGGTGCTCGTTGTTTTTTTTTATAGCTATACCAGTGGAATAGTAATGCGGTTAATTGACTTTCTTACGGTTCAATTAGAGAAGGTAAAAAGCATCTGCTGGGGGTTTCTTGGTACTATTTGAAGGTGTACGAAAAATTTTGTACCAGAGTATAGTCTAAAAATCACTAAGAAATAAAGTAATTTTAGTTACATTTTGTACGTTAATTTTCATGATACTTTCAAATTTCCTTTTTTTCTTATCTTATGTAATCGTAACTTATTTCCAAAAGCACAAAATATCATTTCCCCAACATAGCAGTACAATTTTAACATTACTTAAAAAAAAAAAATTCCAGCGCGTACAGTGTGTAATTTCCTTTGAACCCAACCGTCGTATCTTCTTATTTTCCTAAATGTATACCATCCCCGTAAACAAAAATCCTCTTACACTCAAAACAACTTGTATCTTTTTTTTATAATTAAATTTTTCCCACCAACCTCAACAAAGAAAACACTAAATAATCTAAAGTATCTGAAACCTCTGTTACACAGAAGTACAACAGCAAATCTTTTTGCGAAGCTCATTTTTTTCGACTTATAACCTCCATACCTCGCAACTCTCTGTTTATTAACAGACGGACTTGCATGCCTTATGCAAGACACTATTAAACTAGCCGATGAGAAGTTTTACGCGGGTCGCGCGACTAATTAAAAGTTACCACGACTAAGAGAGACTCGCGAACGAAGGTTTCGTCCCCTTGATACTTTGCGGATTTAAAACGGCTTTTGTTCGTCGGTGAAGAGATGAAAATGCACGGTTTATTAAGAATCGTTTATAATTAAGAAAGTTGAAAAGCGCATTGCCGGGACTGGAATAATCGATTGGAAATTATATATAAGCTGATAGTCTATAAAATAAATAATTATATATCAAGTTTACAAGTAATATATTATATTCACGAAAATTTTGGTGTCTTTATAGCTTATACGCGCACGTAACTTCCTTGACGTTCACTAAAGAACGCCGAAAAACGCGTTTCAGTATATATAAACTCGCCTGAATTTTTTCCTTTACGGGTGCACCTGCTGCTATTCGCGTACCTTTCTCGTAAAATAAAAAGGAAAAGAGAAAGCGAAAGGGTACAAGAAAAGTTAAACTATCTTGAATTAGAATTTGAGTATTAATTATTACTATATATAAAACATTGAAAAATATCATTTTTCGGTTGTTAAAATGTAAGAGAAATAAATTACCATACCGACAACGCGTGAAAATAAAAAGTTTTTTTTTTAACCCAGCTCACAAGATAATTCACGTCGTGGTGCCACGACGAAAAAGACTAAAATTTTAATGAACCAAGCGACTCCAAAGTAGGCAGTATAGTTCTCTTTGCAGCTACAACTGTATACATTTCTGATTTACCAGAAAAAGAATTTCAAATAATGTAATAATGCTCATAAAGTATTATAAACGGTTTAAATAACCCCAGATTGGTTTTCTGAAATTAATTATATAATTTATCTATTTTCCTATATGTATGAAATCAAACCACCCATGTGTATATACACCACCTATTACAATACTATACATATATATGCGAGGAACCTCGGATCTCGGTATATCACTCGTAAAACAGACCGCGCCAACGTCAATTACCGCAACCGAACGTATACAAGTATTGGCAACGGCAAAACTTTATGCTCCTCTCTCTCTCTCTCTCTCTATACACACATATACCGCGGACATATTCCGTATAGCGTCTCAGATTACCCCTCCGTAATCTATTTTGTCCATATATATATACTTTGGAGTGCAAACTTTCGGCTTGAATAAATTTTTATTCCTCCGTACGTACATACATCCCGCGTGAGATATTTGTGTCTACCCCAACTTGCATTATACAGGGCGAGGAAACAGTATAGAAAGCCTGCTAGAAATTTTGCTGGTTTAGTAATAAAAGAAAATAGTTAAGTTAAGGTGAATTTATAAAGAATGTGAAGTTCAAATTCAAGGTCATAATTGACTTCTTTGTTGATAATTATCTAAAACTTCTCCCCAATTTTCACGTTCCCTTTTCATACGTTATGCGTCGTTTTTTAATTAGTATATAATATTAATTTCATAAACAAAATGTATATACCTACAGCGCTGTGTGATGAGTTTGACATATATATAGATATATAGAAGAAAGGTAAAACCACGACGGAGACTATGATATGTTACATCGAGGGTTACACGTTTGTCACGTGCGCGTCGCCGCGCGTCGAGTTTACTTTGAATTCAACACCACTGCAAGCTACGGGGAAAACTTTTGCCCACGGTCCAACGCGGGTGCGCTCAAGTGTTACTTTACAAAGTTAACATTTGGAATTTGCTTTTTCTTCGTGTATATATATATACAGCAGATGTAGTCAAAAGTTGACGTTTGAATATATATATATATTTTCTGTATAAAATTCGGACAATTACATGTTATTTAAGTATAGTTAGAAAATATACAACCCATATATAGTAAAAAGTTTTTTATTTTAATTTATAAATCCATCAAAATCATATATATAGCTTTATTAAATTAAAGAAAAAATTCAAATTTACCTAAAAACTTTCGTGATACATTTCACATATATACATACATGAGTCACCCCCGTATATACTTTCGGTATACGTTTGCATTCGGCCGCCATCGACAAAAAAAAATGCTTCTACATATATACGTGCACCTACTGCTAAGTAAATCTCTTCTATATCAAACGCACGACACATCTGTTCGATATACATACATACGTTCTCCGTAGCATCTGTTCCACCAAGCCATTACATTTTCTACGTTTTAGACAGCATAAGTATACACATATATACGCGAATAAAAACAGCACGCGTATAGATATACAAGCTACCATAAAAATAGCCTATACGCGAGAGCGCAGTGTATCGAAATCGTTATATCCAAAACAAGCCATTCGCATTCTGGACTAAAACAAACGAAAGAAAAGAAACACATTACAAAAAAAAACGTCGATTCGATTTTCTCTCCTGTGGCTTGTCTCGTTAGACGCGCATCTTGCATATATATGTATATATAAAAATCGACCTGTGCCGCTAAAATATATATAATTTCACAGCGCTACGCTATATACTGAAAGAAGGGGAGAGATTTTATACAGAGACAAAACTGCGACTGTGACTTGCTCGCGTCCGGTTGCTGTCGTTTTTCCGGCGCGCGTAGTCGCTTACTTTTTCATCTTTCACTCGGCGCGTGTGTGCACGTGGCCCTCTTGATGCAAGAGACGTTTTTTTTCGTTCCACGCGCGGGGTTGGTAACATCTGCATACGTGTGTGTATGTATATTTTTGTGTGAAGAGAGTTGAGTTGAATTGAGTTGAAGGGGAACGAGAAAGGGAAGAAGTTGGGTGAGTGGAGAGAGAGAGTGTTGATTACTTTGAGGGTAGATGAGTGCGGAGTAAGCAAGAGGGCAAAGGAAAAGCATTGTTTAGCAGATTGACTGGGAAGATTTTTTGGGGAATTTTTGGCCGGAGAAATATAGTAAATAAATGGATAAGACGGCGGATCTGGTTATATTAGAAATTGAATCTTTAAAACGTCGAATACTGAATACAAATACCAAAAATTGATGCTATACAACAGAAATAATATTTTCAGTAACACTAATTTGATTTCGGAATTTTAGTAGAACCATCATAAATACAACCTTATATACATTAGTTTATAATTAATTTTTTCAAATTTATACACACTTGGAGCTTTGATTGAAACGAGGAAACAAAGAGTATATTTAACATATTGGTCTTTGAGGATTGGTGGTATATACAATCATTTCAACTTTTGTATTTAGTGAAAATATGCAATTGAAAAAAAATAAGAGATTATTCACGAGACACTGTGTACATGTACAACAAGTTCATCGCCAATTTCCTCATTTTTATTTATATAATTTTGGTCGTCTGGTATTTACAATGATTTCGAGAACAGTGAATTTATATATAAAATAATTCAGAAAAGTATGACAAAGAGTACAATAACATTATAACTGGCTTTAATCTGGCTTTCGATATAATAGCGTTTAAAAAAAGTTTTCGTACGAATACATTCAAAATTCTTTGAAAATGCATAACATAAAGAATGATTTTTTATCATTACAATGAAACAGCAAAATCAAGTTATTCATTCGTATTTCCAATTCAAACGTGAATCATCTCATAGAAAAATTTCGCATTTATGCCAAAACGATTGTTATGACAGAAATTTGAAGAAACCATTATGTGATACATATATAAGTATTGATAATAGCTAAATATTTGATTCCTTTACGACCTCTAAATAAAAATAAAGCCATTATACAACTCATTCCTTGAATCTGCTCATCACTAGATGTATAGTTACGTTTTAAATTTATAATTGGCACAATATTTCTTCACATAATATAACGCAGTCATAATAATAATTAACTTATGCTCTTTTGTGCACAATTAAAAGCTCAATTTTAACGTAATTTATAATAACGCTGCTTAATTCAATATACAATAAAGTACTCCCCTCTCTCCCTCTCTGCCTCTCTGCTTCTAGATTATTTAAATCACTTCAACCAAAATCTGTATACGCAAACAACCGGATTTTCGTTCGAGAGCATCTCGCAGATATATACACACATACCCACACCGTTGAAATCGTTCTCCGGAACTGCGGCTTTAAAATTATATATATATATACACACTTGTGCAACCCACATTTCCGTAAAAATTAATTTAAAATTAATCAACTTCTACGTTATAAAATCCACCACCGTTACACGCATGTTAAAAAAAAATTTCTTCAAAAATTTAAAATCCACAATAAAAAGAAAAGAAAAAAAAAACAACGTTTATACACGCTATAGATCAATTCATTTGGAACAATAACGAAGAATCACTTTTCTTTCTTTCTTTTTTCTATCCTCCCAACCTCTGTAGACGCTTATACGTCAGGACAGCTGGTATACGAATGGCAGGACAACTCGAGTGTGAACTTCGTGCCTGGTATGGCACTGTCCCAATTCGATCTCATGGGATATCCCTATCGGAATCTTACCTTCGTAAGGCGCGAAGGCGAATTCTCCGTGCTCCAAGTGTCCTTCAATCTACAACGTCACACTGGATACTTCCTCATTCAGGTGAGAGTTATATATATATATATATATATATATATATGTGTGTGTGTGTGTGTGTATGTGTGCTGCAAATTGCTACCCCATGGAAGCGACGAACGAATGAATTTTTATTATAGAGAGTGGAAGATATATATATGAAGAGAAGTTATATGTATATACGCTTGCAGCAATGGCTTTTCGGCGTGCACATTTATTGAAGAGCTAGCCGTGTTTCAGTTATAGATTCATTCAATTTTAACAGGGGTACGATATTATACCAACGATATGATACTGTTACGGATGATTTCGTGTTATGAATATATAATTTTTGAGAAGTCGATTTATAAGTTGCAATTGAACGTGCTGTACATATATAATTATGTTGCGTATTTGTTTAGTTTGAATGGTTACTCTTATTTAAGGAGGGTCAGGGGTATTTTGCGGTGAGGTGCTCGTGCAGCCTACGAACTCAGTCTTTTGTTACCGGTTTTACTTCATACTTTCCCAAATGTTCGGTAAGTCGTTCAAACGCCACATAACCTCACTCTACCATAAGAGCCTATGTTAAAAACTCGATTTTCAAGAATTACTTTCTCCAAAAAACAGTCAGTAAAAATATTGAAAAAATTCATGTAATCTTGTTGTAACTTAAGGAACAAAATATAAAAATTTCAAATTTTTGGCTTCATTTTGGTGTAACCCCTGATCGTCCTTAAGCTTATACTTCGAAAGTTAAATTAGGGAAGTAACCATTATAGATTAGCTAAATTGCTTCACCGAAAAATTAGTGAACATTCACTAATGAAATGGTAAATATTCACTAATTCTTAGTAAAAATATATAGAAATATTCATTTTTTAAAATAGTGAAGGTCCATTTTTCTAAAAGTGAGTATTTAATTCATATATTTCCACTAAAAATAAATGACTATTTACTATTTCATTAGTAAGTTCAACTTTAGAGGATACCGTTTAAAATGAAGTAATATTCTTTAAAAAAAAAGAACGATTGAATACATACATATAATCCGTAGTATATTCGTTGTACAGAAGCCAAAGTTACCCTTTATCTCTAATTATTTTAATAATTCAATATTTTTTGGAACAATTACATATTCCATCACGAATTTTGCTTTACTAAGCTTTCATTATATTTCAACCATTTTGCAAAATTATCGCATAATCATCCATTGTTTGTAATAACTATAACAAGCAAGAGAAATTAATAAAAGATAACGTATAAAATACGAAAATTATTCTATACCTACATAAGCTCCGATACTCCCTACTACACTAATCGAACATCCCCGCACTAGTCAACCCCTCCAACCTAATACTCTCTTCCACAGGTCTACGTCCCTTGCGTCCTCATCGTCGTGCTCAGCTGGGTGTCCTTCTGGATCCACCGCGAAGCAACGAGCGACCGCGTCGGCTTAGGTACATAACATCCTATTTATACAATAAAAACCCAAAAATCCTATACATACTACACCAAATCTCTCATTCTCTCTACACATAGGAATCACAACGGTGTTGACGCTGTCAACAATCAGCCTGGACTCGCGTAAGGACCTGCCGAAGGTCAAGTACGCTACAGCCTTGGATTGGTTCCTACTGATGAGCTTCGGTTATTGCATCGCAACACTCCTCGAATTCGCCGGCGTGCACTACTTTACTAAGGTAATGTGCATATGTATTCGTGGGTGAGGGAGCTTTGATAAGGGATGAAAAAGTGTATATGGGATATTTTGTGGATTGGAAGGAATCCTTTGAAGTTATTGAAGTGAGGGTTTGATTATTTATTGAATTAGGAATAATTTATGCAAAGTGTAAGTCTAAAGGATGTAGGTCTGGCATAACTTGATGTTAAATTAAAATTAAACTTAATATTTAGTTCATATAATTGTACTTTTAATGAAATTAGACAAATACAGAAATGTGAAATTAAGCAAGAATAATTATTTTATTAGAAATTGTGTACACGTATTTATATTATATTTCTATACAAGAGATAATATATTTAGTAATGTCATATATTAGAAAAAGTTTTCATTGTATACTTTTTCATATAGAGAATAGGGGATTGTTCAATGTTCAGACGGTATATGTATACTGTAAAATTAAAATCAATTCAATATTGCAAAATATCGAATTTCATCAACACTATATTTTTTATATGAATGAGCCATGCTACTTATTAGTCATTGGCAAATATCTTTATAATACTTATATAAAAATTCTGTGCGATGCAACTCTCAGCGTTTTGAGCAACAAGGAAATTGGTATATATATTCGAAAATCTGATCTGTGTAATGTAATTTAATAACTCAATATCAAGAACCAAATGTTGAACTGAAAATTCTCTAGTTAACTTCAGTTATATAGTGTATATATTCTCTAAGCATTGGATAACCCCCTCCTCTTCGACCGGAAAATATTTACCAAAGAAAACTAGTAAAACTCAAATAAAGTATATATTTCTTTCAAGACTACAATATGAACTTTTCCATATACATATGTAGAAAAAAAATTACAAAAACATATGCATATAACTTTCCTCCGAGCGAAACATATATATATTCAAGATACGTATACTCGTCTCCTCGGACACATACATATATACATTTCATACAAAACTTTACCAAGAAACTCGCACATCCCTTATACACACGTATATACTACACTTCTTTCCCCAACACAACCCGCTTCAAATTCTCTCTTCGTCATACATACATATATATATACATCGGTTATAATCTCTACTATACGCGCGCTCGTTCAGGTTGAATAATAGACGCATCCGAATATCAATTATAGAGTATGTAATGCCGAGTATATTATTCGCGTATAATCGCGTAAGGAAAAAACTAATAGCTCTTATAATGATTGACGAGGCTTGCGTACTTGTGTGCAGTGGACTTAATCCGACTATATATGTATATGATGGCTGATGACTAGAAGTACTTTAGTTTCAAAGCGTATTAATTTTGAAAGTATTGGTATAAAAAAAAAAGTATAGGAGGGGAGATTTAGCGTGACGGATAGACATTTTTTCAATATACAGGAAATTTTTTTTAGCGCGATTTTAGCAGGCACGCAGGTTTGAGTGTAAAAGGATAAAGGGGAGTGGTTTTTTGTGATGAGAATAAAAGCTTTGATTTGGGTGGTTTCGGTGGAAAAATGTTTGATAAAGCAAGTTAAATGCGTGTGGGCGATAATCGTACGTGACATTTTTTTAATTCCTCTGTTAATTAAGCAATCGGATTAACAAGGCTGCATACGCATGCACATGTATATATAGAATATATTTTACCTTGAGGTCGCTGATTTGATAGACTTTTTACAATGAATATTATGTAATGAAAAAACAAATATTATCGTTATAGAATTCTACGTTACGGATTCCAGACGACGCATTAAAAAAACTTTATACTCGTCCCATTTTCTACACGACCAGCTTTCAATCTTTCACAACGGCCAATATAACCATGCGAACAAAGCCTACCCCGTCTCACCTACTTAAAACACGTATACCTTAAACGTCTTCCCTTCAAGAAGAATTCGGGTTCCTCTCAACCGTCTACATCACCTCCGAATCGCACGGTTACATTAATTAAAAGTTAATCATCTTCAACTTTCCGAAAAATTCACCTATTCACCGTGTAAGAAAATTATCGCTCACTTCGGCATCATTTTTGTTATATTAATTCTCTATTATATACGTGCGCAGAGAACATCGATCGCTTGTTATAATATGCGGTATAGCCATCGTCGTGTGGTACAACGTAAATTGGGTTTAATTCGACGACAGTGGCGATTTAGATGGGGGCTAGGTACCGTCGCTTCCGTGCGGTCAGTTTGTAGTCTGAGAGTGACGGGGTGACGAAGAGAGAGAGAGAGAGAGGCTGAATCCAGAGAAATTTCGAGAATATATCCCTTTGAGCTGTATTGTGTCGTTCGGTTGTTCAAGTAGTGGTAGCCATTAGCAGTAGATGTACAGTAGTGCAACGACTATTGTCAAAGTTGATCTTTCTTTTAAGGTTTGTGAAGAAGTTGGGTTGGGGGATAGATAGCAAAATTACTTAAGATGTATTACCGTAATATTATAGTTATTTACAACAAATGTTAATATTTTTCAAGGATTATAGTTATAATCAAAATCTTTATCTATACTATATTGTAACGTAGATTTTTCATTAAAATGCACTTTCACTCGTATATATTATTTAATAACGATATTCTATACGTCGGTACGTGCTTTAAAACTATACATAGATTACTAAATTACAGATATATAATTGTGTCAACCAACGTATGTTATTCCAAATTTTCAAGTATCTAATGCTAATGCAAACACACGTTTCATCTGCGCGCATGTCTGTATAAAGTTAAAATAAAGTGTAAATAGTTGTAAGTTAATACCTATATATTCCTTTTATTACTTTTTTTTTATCTTACATTAACTAAATTATCCATTTTAATCATAGTATATACGTGCGACAACCTTATTTTTTTTAAACATGAAAAGACGGTTTAGAGAAGAAATTCTCGTAGTGAGACAAAAGGGAACAATTTTTCTAGAACGAGACAAATGCTTTCTTCTCTCTCCTCCCTCCTCCGACAAAATGAATCCTCTGAAGTATACTTATCTACTAGTTTACTTAAAGTTCCTAGGGTATACCTCACATTTTAACTCGACGACGTGTTTACTCTAAAAAGAACGTACATCCACGCTTATAATAGCGACCCTCTTATTATTCACAATATTCCACATCTTACTCAGTCCTAAGCGTCTTGCGTTTACAAAAAAAAAATACACGAACCCAATTAAAAAAATAATAAATAAATAAATAACCAAGCAATATTTACGCGTTTCTCTTCGCTCGACATCTACGAAATTAAAACACACAATTTCTCGCAGCCACTTTATACTTGAAAAATACTTCTCTCTCTCTCTCTCTCTTTTGCCACCCTCTCGAACTTGTCGATAAAGTCAGGAATCTCATAATCCCAGCCGACTTATAATTAAAACAAGTTTTTAAAAACCGCAGTAATTAAGAAGCCAACTCTCTCTCTCTCTCTCTTCGCCTTATATATACCTTAGCAGCGCGCCAACACACAAACTCCGGCAAACACTCCAGATGCTCGTTTTTGCGGAACAATTTTTCAAGTAAAACGAGAAATAATTCGCCTTTACCCCTTGAAAAGCTTTAGCCTAGGTATAGCATATATATATATGTACAAAGCGCTCGTCTAATCGAGTTGTTATACCCATCCTTTCTTTCTCTTGTTTTTACACTTTTCACGTTTGAATGAGGAAACCTCCCCTCTTACTCGTATTATACTACTACATCTACTTTATACCTTCATTTAAAGACATTAAAACACGCCGTTCCCGAAGGACCACTATACCAGCGTTACTATATTTATTACCACGTCGATAAATTACATACAGAGAATCGTCTGTTACCTTTTTTTTGTAACTCTATATATCTTCTTCGATATAACGCACACCTTTTAATTAAGAAACGCGATACCCTATTCATATACACACATATATTTATACACAATCGTAGGTGGGTAGCGGCGAATTTCCACTAGAAGAGGAATTCATGGAAGACGACGACAACGAGAACGAATGGGAGGATATAACAGTGACGAGAGACTCGCCACCACCATCAGGTACAGTTGAACCTGACGAAGGTGGATTTTGTACTACTACTACTACTACGACTACTACAACACAGCAGGGTAGCTGTACGCAGCAGCAACTTGACGTTGGCACGACCTCCAGGCGCCGTGGCTCATCTCTCTTTTGCGCCCTTTACAACGTGAGTTTCTTTCGTTTTTTCTTCTTTTTTTATTCCTCTTCTTATGCTTTTTAGCGTGCAGTTGCTGTGAATCATTCAGACGCGAAGCTTTTGTATGTTTGAAGGGCGACATCGAGGGTGAGGGTTTTTGTCTGTGTGTCTGTGTCTGCTACTGCTACTACTGCTGCTGCTGTCTTTTTTTTACTCTCGTTTTTTTTTTATATATAGAAAGAGGTGCGCGCGGTTGTCGAGGGCAAATTAGAGTTTAAGGGCATACTACAGTGTAGACGTTTAAATAAATATGATGATACTGCAGTTTTCTTTTTTCTGTTTTTTTTTTTTATGAATGGATGAAATATTCTTTTTTCGGGGAGAAACAATTACTTTTGCGGTTACATTGGTAATATGGTGTGTGTATATAATATTATGAACGTCGTGCGTTACCGTCAATATCTATTTACCGCGTTCGAACGTGCCGAGAATACTTTTCCAAAAGTATATGATATATGTGTATTAACAGCAGCAAGACTTGCGCGAACGTTTGATTATACGCGCGCTCTGAAAATAATATGTATTTATTAGCTTTGTAGATTTGAAAATGAATTTTACGACGCTACCGTTTTCCCCTCGCATGTAATGAATGACCTCTTCGGTCTGGATACATACACTCACAAAAGTTTAATTTAATTGTTATAGAAGAATCTATTAAATAGTAGTGGACAATCTAATTAAGATAGAGTCCAGAAAGTTTCTACTATAAATAATTAGACAATCTTGAAAGATGAATCGACTAAAAAAAGGAAATGATTTCATCTTTAAATCAGTGAATTGAATCATTAAGATATTTTTTTATGATTATATAGTTTATTTATAGTAATTTTTACAATATATCAATTTTTAATGAACAGAAAAACATTATAGTTATAGTATTTTTGAACAATTGAGGACTTATATTGAAGCAGATGTATTTTGAAAATTTAATGATATTAATTTAAAATTAAGCAGAAAATATTTAAGTTGATTTGTCTGCTACGACTATATAAGAAACCATTTTTATGAGTATATATGACATTTTTCTCACATCAACTATCGCTATTAGAAAATCACGCCTGTGATCATATTTTCTTATAAAGAAAAAAAGCAACCATCCTCACCTCAAAAGCAAACCTCGTTATCCTCCTAATCTAATTATCCATCGACAACTCCCCGCTTATCTCTCCTTCTCTCCGCGAACTAATTAACTGCGCGACGCTTCCAAACAACGCTTTCACCCTATAGTCACCACACCATAGAATCCGTTTAAAATCGACAACAACAACAACCTCGACAACCTATCGTTTATCTTTTCCTCTCTTCCATTCTCTCTCTCTCTCTCTCTCTTCTTCATCATCACCGGAACCATCTCCCTTAATATGCGGGTAGCAGCAGCAGCAGCAGCAGTTAAGTACGATCGCGCGATAAACCACTACCACGTAATTAATAATCATCTCTTCGCCTGTTTTTTTTTCTCCGCCTATATCGTCCCCTCAATCTCTCTTGCATACGATTATGTTTTCTTTTATACCATTCGCATAACCGCCCCTCTCTCAGTTTATAACTACGGCATGCGCTGTATTTATTGTTTTTCACATAAAAAGGGCGCTAGGCAGATCTTCACGCTTTAATTATTATAACTTCGCAGCTTGGAACGTTTTGAAGTTTCGCCGTTGTGTGCTGCGCGTTATTGTTCGCGCGAGATTACGTTGTATTTAACCCAGTTTTTAATGCGCTGTGCTGCGGCTGCCGTTCTTATACTGTGGGGTAGTTTAGATCTGTGATAAAGAGCGGAGATGCGCGTGAATGTTGTTGCAATTCTTTTATTTATTGGATTTTATTGGGTGTAAAGGAGATATAGAAAGGCTGAGGTGGAAGGCTTTTTTTATTTATTGTTATATATGGTTTGATTTAGAACTATGTAGATAAATACGCGAGCTGTTTTTACACCATTAGAAGTGGACTTTGAGAATCGTTTGTTTGGTTTAGGTAACCGAAAATATTATTGTTTTGGACTGCTCATGAGTGGAAAACAATAAATTCGTCAGTTAAAATTGTTATAGTTTAATTTTGATAAGCTCGCGTGCTATACTAATATTTAATTTTACATACCAAAGTTCACTTTTATATTTGAATTATCAATTATTATTTTATAAATATTTTGTTTTTCTTTATTTTTCTTTTCTGTATTTTAATTTATATTTATTACATGTAATGTACTATATCGTGGCTTGTGCTCTCTCGATGTTAGCTTTGATTTTTGTAATGATTTATAATGGTAAAAATTCCAGTATGCTTGCATATTAAAAAAGATTCTAAATCCTCGATCTTACAACAATAAACACCGATATTATCAGCCATTATCAATTGTATATGATTTTATGGTTCTCGAACAAAAACAAAAATTATATAACTATCACATCTGCCCTATCCATTTAACTGCATTTCTCACATACATCTTTATGAATACTCTTATGAGGCCTTCACTAATCGATTCGAGCAATAACCATCCATCTTCGACAACCCCATCGTCACCCCTTGTCTCCTTTCATCCGAAATACAACGCTTCACTTTTGTTTGATCGTATCAGGATCAAGTGTACAGCATACCGGACCAAAGACGTTCGATGACCATCACCGTGAGCAGTAAACCATCGACGATGGAAAGACAGACGCAGACCGAACTCTGGTTACCCAAATGGCGACAATTCCTTTACTGTCTCACAGGCGATATGGCGTTCAGGTATGTTATCGTTGTTTCTTGGTTTTCACCGTCTCCTTGAGTCCTTTGAATTTATGGCTGATATTTGCTATTTCTACGATAGATTTATGTACATAAAGTATATACACGTGATTTTTTTTAGTCAGATATATCAAAATAAACATCATATAGCGAGATATTCTGAAACTTATACCATATTTCTGTCGTACAAATAGCATCAGTCAATAAAAAAAAAATATGTCATTATTGTGATTGGAAATATACACAGGCCACATAAACGAAAATATTCTAATGAATTGTCCATTCAAGCGCGTCGATTCAGTCTAAAATGACAATTAACTCAAACAATTAATAACAAACCTAATTAATTTACCACGGTCAACACTAATTTACGTTTACCGTTTACAATAAATCATCAAAAATTTCGCATCCCACTGCGGTCCCTCGAAATCGAACTATTTAACATACGTAAACTTTCCAACAGTTTAAATAAAAAAGAACCTAAAAGAATTAGAAACAACTTTCACCCGCTCCGAACTATTTCAAATTTCCGCTAAACTTGCTGGAATAATAATCAGATGACAGCACGGGAGAACCAGGACGTTCTATAATATAAACGCTTATATATATATATCACCATGAATCTCCAAAATGCATAGGAGATTTAAAGGTAAAATAAAAATGTGCGGTTTAAAAGTGACGGTTGATCTCGAGATAAATGTAATTGATTTTAAATCAGCTATTATTATGCTCACGCAGGTACATATCGTATAAATTAGCAATTGCTTTTCCATTATTATATCGAAACTGAAGATTGGCTTCGTACTAAATTGGCGAGTATATATCGGTACTTCAAATAGAATATTTTAAGCTTAAGCTTAATTCGTCCCCCTACTCTCTTATCGATTTAATATAGTTTAAGTCTATACCATAATAGATTTAAATTTATTATAAGCTTCAGTTTCGTTAGCATAGGTTTTACTTTATAGCGTTATATACATATATCATTTCCCTTATGAATATTTTGTCCTCGACGGATCCTCTATATTATAATTAATCATTACGTAAACAATATTATACCCGAGAATAAAACGGGAAAGTAGTCAAAAAAATGGAATACCATAAAGATCTTATATATAACTTTGTGTAAAAATTAGAAATTCACGACCACCTCGCAATACAACTATTCCAATTTGTATATATATCTGATTCACCTCTGGCGAATATATAACATAGAAATAACCAATATAACTTTGCCGCAGAATCGATCGACTCCTTGAACTGAACAAATTAGAGAAACAAGAAGACCTTCGCACGTATATGGGGTTTCTTCCTCGACGCGAAGACCTGAAATTCTAGTGTACGGTCTTTAAAAGCAATAGAAACCACTTTCTCTTAACCTTCCAGCTTTTTGCTCATCTGTCCGACAAAGTTAGTTTTCCTTTCGCTCGATAATTGGCAAAGTTAATAAAATCTATTAATCGGGTTATCGGTTGCAAGTGTACAAATTAATTAAACATTTTTAATTTGTACTAACGTATATGTATACATAATAAATATTAAAATCAACAACAATAAACAATAGTATTGTAACAATACAGTAAAAATAATACAACAACACTATAAAACAATACTATATTAGTAATATAATACAATTTCAAAAATTTTTAAAAAACCCTATACTCGACGTTATGAAAAACCAAAATAAAAATAAAACCTAATTAAAATATACCTTAAATATAATGTAGCAAATACCAAGTAGTTATATCACATCATCCCCCCATCACATTTCAAAATATCCCCCATTCTCCACCAAACACCAAGCATAACTCAGCATCATCCAAATACCCGGCCGCATTCCCTTGAAAAATATCCGATCGTGTCATCTTATCTCTCTCACCTTTATTTTTTCTTTCTCATTCATTGACACGCACACGCGTATATATATGTAGGAAACGCCGTCAACGCGAAGCCGCGGATGGTTGCCGCAAGCACGGCGAGCGAATTGAACGGTACATAAACAGCGTGTCGCACATCGACCGAGCGGCACGTATCTTCTTTCCAGCCTCGTTTACTCTACTCATCGTTTGCTATTGGATGGTTTACGTCACTTACCAAGAGGAGTTCAAATGGCAGGATCCACCGATGGGATCAGCGTCGCATCGATAGATACGATGAATAAGAGGGGTTATATAGAAGTTTTCATTGGACTATAATATATTATAGGTATGCGAAGAGTGGAACGAACAGTATTATATATCGAATTTATATATGCGTGCGTGTAAGGTTTATGTTTTGTTGTAAATAGGTGCAGACGCGTGATTGATGAGAGATCTTTTGTTTTTGGTTTTTTGTGTTATTTGTTTGATAAATTTTATTATTATTATCTTTTGAAATAATAAGGTGCAAGTTTTAAATCGAATATTTTATACACATAAGTGCGTATATCAGCTATATCGATTACTATTTATACGATCATAAAAAGAATACCATGATATATCTGCAACTGATAAATAATATACCCTCATATTATAATTTATTTATTTTAAACTTAAATAATAATTACTTTCATATCCCTTCAGCAATTTATGTTTTTTATACTGTGTAAGTTGTTTACTGGGCGATTGGTTTATAATTTTTTTTATAGCTTTCGAAGCTCGTTCTTACAGTGTTCAATAATTAAGTGAAAATCGATTGTTTCTTCCTCTGCTGGACAGACAAGGTAATGAAAAATACAATCCTTTTTCTTACAGATAAAGAAAAAAATCAAAACGCGATATCCCATATATTATATATATATTCCCCCAAACGAATTATACGAATTAACTGACGTGTTTAAAATAAATCATTGTGATAATATATTTATATTATAGAAGTAATTTTAAGTATATATAATTTTTATGGGTTTCGCCAATTAGAATATTTTAGATATACCGAAGATCCGTTGCGTATATATACGTTTAATCATGTGCTTTTTAAACTATTACAAGTATCGCGAATATACACATATATTACATAAATGATATATTTTCAACGTATACAAAAAAAAAAGTTCTACACACTCTCATTGTGATATTTTAAACAGATACGCAGAAATAGGCAACTTCTCTTGCGATGTATAAGTAATTATCATCGATTATTTACGCAACGATTATAATTTTATTTATATATATATATAGGAGTTAAGATGTTTTAATGCAGAAAGTGGCGCGTGCGCCGCTGTATATACAGTTATATACGCAGGCGTGTGTATATATATAAGATGCGGTTAGGACCATCTGTGTCCTATCAGACAAGGCTTGTTAACGTAGTTTCCCCGAGAAATTTAGTGACTCCGGAGGCTACATACACACACTCACACATAATTTACACATACACACACACATATATTTTACTTGACGGAAGCTTAATTTTCAGACAAGTTGTCGGTGTATGATTAAAACGCGCGCCTTCCTAAGTATATATATGTGTTCTTCGTTAATTTAGAATATACAACGGATGTCATGCGCAGATTTTCTGTTTGAAGAAAAAAAAAGTTTGTCTTGCGTATACGAAATAATATAACGATTAAAGAAAAACTTAACAAGTGAAATAATTTTCATGGTATCAATGCTGAATGTTACATAAACGAACGAGTATAGCAAAAAAACAACAACTGTCTAATAAACCCTTGTAAATAAAATAAAAAAAAGTAAATTATAAATATAGAACGCACGAAAGATAAGCTCCCTCATTTAGAAAGTACGACGAGTAAAAAAAATGTAAAGAACCATCGTGTAAGTACGCGCTTTGTTCTATATATATATATAGGGAAAATAAAAGTGCATATACCTGTCCAAAGCCGTAACGAACCACACACAGACGTACAGTTACGGCTCTTATATATATTATATATAACATTACACATTTAGTGTTACGAATCGAAAGAAAAAAAAAAGTGTTCACGCGAGTATACATATATAATAACGATATTTTCTATGCGCTAACAAGGAACAATTGTGTGTATTTACGACAAGACGTTTTCTGTTTTCTTTTTTCGACGAATGCGCGAGAGATTATGATGAGAGTAATATATATAAATATAAAAATAAATATAAAATATGTGAGTAAGTATACGTTAATTCGTATATATGTGCTAAAACGAAAAAAGTATGTTATACTTATAAATAATAATGGAAGGTTGATTTTAAGCATCCAGAGTTTACGCGCGTTTTCTCCCGCGTTAAGAATTAAATTCTTAACCTTCAACGAAATATGTCGCAATAAATCTGTTATATATATATGTAATATGTACCTATAAAAATAAAGTATAAGACATTGTTCGACGAGCTGTTATGAATGTTTAAAATAAAAATCGATATGAACAACAAAAAAAAATATAAATATAAATACTAATTTGAAATAAAAACAGCTATATCTTTTTCTTACCTCCAACCGCCGAACCTCCTTCATCCGAACTTTCTCTCGTTATTGTACGTAAAAATGTGCAGCATTTTCCGAAACTAAAACGGGCGCCTATATACATTCAAACGCATAATACACCGTTCGATCGGTTATTCATCATACCTATATATACATACACACGCACCTAAAGTTGCTCGAACCGTACACACACACGCAAACATAGACCTATATATAGTCACATTTCGAACAAAAGACTGTCGCTCGCGTCCTCGCGAATCTCGTCTCTCTTGTCTCCTTCTCTCTCTCGCGGGCGTCGCACATAGGTGCGATTGACAAGAGCTCCCCGCATTTTTTCTCCTCCCCTTGAATAAAAAGCTACACTCGGTTATAACGTATATCACTCGATAATTATTGCTGCTGCTGCTGTCTATGTGTACTTGTCTTGATATTATATACAAATTGTGACTGCTGTATGAGAGAGATATAATATAAGTGAAGAAAAATATATATAAAATCGCAACGATGAACAGGAACAAAACGGGTGCCGCTGATATGTCGCAGAGCTCTGGTAGGGAATGGTAAGGAATTTTCGTTTTGTATAAGTATAGGTATAAGAAATTTTTTTTATATGTTTGGTTGCGGTTATAAGTGACAGAGATTTAAAAATGGAAAGATTTTTCACGAATTTTTGAGGTTATAAGTCAATGGCGATTTTAAGGATTACATTATGAAAAAGTTGATATTAAACTCGATTAGTAAGAATCTTTTTAGATAAAGGTTAATGTAACGTGTAACGTAGACAATGAGAGGGGCAAAATATCCTATTGAAAAACGATACAGATATAATTTTCTATAAATATTACGAAGAACGCGGATTTAAAATCATTTACTACAACAATTGACATTTTATTTCATTTTATATGAATATCAATTTAATATATTACAAAGCTGCTAATAAAAAAGGCATTTTGAATCAAAACGTTTTATTAATTTCTGTATACTACTATTGAATAATGTCAAATCGACATCAATCCGAAAGTTACGACTTCAATCCGCATATACATACCACGTATTATACAGCCACTCCACATATCTTCAATAAAAAAAACGAAATATCGACGGTTAATACATTCCTCTTTATATCGACAAATACTTTACAACATTCCCATGCAAAACCACCGGCATACTTATATCCATTCAGAAAAACTATCCGACCCATCACACGAATCCACCTATACTTTTCTATATAGCCTAACCACCACCGAGCAACAGCCACCAGCAGTAGCAAACGTCGGGCGTGTAATCGACTGGAACGAGAAGGAAGAGAAGAACTTGCGAGATTCTACTGCTGCTGCTGCTGCAGACGACGAGATTGAGCTTTCCGGATCAAAGGAGGAGGATGAAGAGAACGAGGAGGTTGGTACTACCTCGTCGTCTGTACGACGACTTAAGAGCGCGACTCTCGATAGAATGGGCAGGATGCTGAAAATACATTCCAAGTCGACTGGCGAGAAGGTGCGTATATATATATACACGATGGGGTATCTACTACTATATATATATATATATTGTTTAGTTCGATTTCCGATTGGTATGGCCACGACGATTGTTTGTTTTTTGTAGAGATGGTCATGGTTCGAGAGATAAAAGGAGGGTGAGAGAGAGAGAGGGTTGATTGGTAATGCAGAGTTAATTGGAAATGTAAGAGTTGGATGATAATGATAATGATAAGGGATAATATGGTGTAATAGGGGTTGTAATGTATGAAGTGGAAGTGAATTTAATTTGAGTAAGCAGGGAAAATGAGCGGGAATTGAGGTCGGTGAGGTGAGCGAGAATTTTTAGATTATATAGTGGTGGGAAAACGATTCGTGGAAATGTTACTATGGCTATGGATGATAGACTAATTGGCGAACAAAAATGCCCTAGTAGAAATTCGTCTATACGAAATAGCCAAGAAGTTAGAAAATGGCTAGTAAAACTAGCTAATCAATGGCTAT